>JASFXZ010000027.1:3538831-3793605 GCA_032209605.1 Mactromeris polynyma | reverse complement strand
AGTTGAGTGTTCCACGCATCTGTCACCAATTACATGCGTGGTAGTAAACAGTTTAGGAATAATGTGGTCGAGAAAAGAATTCGAAACACATTTACCTTATCACAGTCACTTTTATGATCTATCCAAAATCTGTTCCTAAGATCAACAGCTTTCTTCAATGTTTTATACTCATTCCGTATAAAGTTGAACATTGGTAGCTGGTCTAGTACTCGGCTGGAACCCGGTCCAAACGAATGATTAAATAACCCATTAATTTCCTTCAATCTTGTCAGATCTTTTCCTTCGTATGGTAAGCGTAGTCCTAGTGCCTGGAATTTCGAGAATATATTCAAATTTCGAGAATACAATTAAATGCCTGGAATTTTGAGAATACAATTAAATGCCGGGAATTTTGAGAATACAATTAAATGCCTGGAATTTTGAGTATGTAATTAAATTCCGGGAATTTCGAGAATACCATTAAATGCCGGGAATTTCGAGAATACAATTAAATGCCGGGAATTTCGAGAATACAATTAAATGCCGGGAATTTCGAGAATACAATTAAATGCCGGGAATTTCGAGAATACAATTAAATGCCGGGAATTTCGAGAATACCATTAAATGCTGGGAATTTCGAGAATACAATTAAATGCCGGGAATTTCGAGAATACCATTAAATGCTGGGAATTTCGAGAATACAATTAAATGCCGGGAATTTCGAGAATACCATTAAATGCCGGGAATTTCGAGAATATAATTAAATGCCGGGAATTTCGAGATGTAATTAAATGCCTGGAATTTTGAGAATACAATTAAATGCCGGGAATTTCGTAGAATATAAATTACATGCATGTCAATGCCGGGAGTTTCGAGAAAACAATTAAATGCCTGGACTTGAGAGAAAATTAAAAATAAGCTATTTAATGCTTCAGAATTTAAAAAAATGCTATTCGGTAAAAATCTAATAATAAGAACACCCTGGGGACCCTTGAAAACGGATCTTCTTACAATGTCATAAAACAGTATTTAAAAAAGAGTTGCCGAACGTTTTGGGGGGCGGCCCGTGCGCCTATCGCCCCAGCTTCGACGCCTACATAACATTTAAATATTTTCGTGTAAGCACAATGTAAAATTAATAAAGATTACTCCCAGTTATAACATGATGCAATGATAACATGTGTATGCTGCGTTCAACATCAATACAGAACCTTGTTGACGATATAGGCCTGCTGCATTGTTTTTTTAAGCTATACACTCATTTTTCTGAAATACATACTTCAATTATATGGCTTTAAGTTACGTATATTATGCTAGTTTATGTAGTTCAAGCAGGAATACCAGATTCGAGTGAAGACGGTCATAGTTTTTTATATTCCCGAGTCAAACACGCTTATATGTAGGAGCTATAACAAATGAACACGAACAAAATAAAACAACGCAATATGTTGACTTTCGTATTTAATACAAAAACAACATAAACAACATAATAATGATTATACATTTTTGTAGCATTTGTCAGTAAAAGACACTTGATGAACTTCTAGTCTTATAAAAGTAACATAATCTTTTCATTGGGTAATGTCAATGTTCCAATATATACAACAAATCCTCCATTTACGGTTAAAGTTTCTGTCAATTATTTGAATCACAGTATAATCGTCAATAAACAATCCTTCAAACGTCAATTTCCGGTAAAAAGAAGCTATAAAAATTCCGCTTTCTTCTTTCGTTGTCTGACTCCCGGCTTTGCGTGTTCTAGATTAGCACATATCATACTTTTGCTAATGCTAGGAACAAATGGATTGTCGATCTCTGGTTCGGCTTTGTTTGCTATATCGAGAGCACTACAAGATCGGTACACTCGGTATATGACGATTTCATCGTCTGAATCATCGCCATTATCCTGAAGGCCAAAATGGCAAGAAAGTCGCTGAAAGAACTTAAGAATTCTGTCAACAAACGGTGACTTTCGACTGTCTGCATCCATTACAACACTTCAATAACGTCTTGGTAACAGCGTCAATGACGTCATTATATTACGGCGTAATATGACGTCATTTGCGACGCGGAAAAATAATCTCCTATGCAAAGTTACGGTTCGCTGATCTTTCATTTGCCTTTGCAAAGGGGCAAATGTCGAGTTTTTTTGATTTAGAAATTCTTCAACCGTAGGCCAATGCCAATGAAGAAAAGGACGTTTCAGTGAATCACTGTAAGCGGTGATAATATGGAAATGAAATAATAAATTAATAGTAGAATGCAGTCAATGACAGATGTAATTTTAAAGAGACTATGTGGGAAATGTGTGGCACCTGAATGCGGTAGAATATGTGCGTGCATTTCACTTGTCATTCCAACTAATATTTCATTTCCCGAAAAAGAAAACGCATTCGGATTGGCTGAACACAAACGCCTTAATCGTGACGGTGAATAAATGTATTTGTTTAAATATCCAAATCCAAAATATCATCGAAATAATCTTACCAAATCAAGCATGATGTTGCAGGCGGAATCGTACAGAAGTGGCCACGGATCAAATGGTTTTCCTTTGTGACTTTCAATTCGTGCCAGAAGTTGATCAATTTCAGCACCACAACGATACTGTAGTCTGTCTAAACCACCACCATACATTCTTAATGATGAATGAATTTGTTTCCGTAAAAACTGAAAGAACATGGACTACTGTTTAACAATACATTTATTCAAACATCGACTGTATCGATTCTACCAAAAGTAAAAAGCAATCGATATGCGCTTGTAAAATGCATATTATAATGTCCCTTGCGACGGCTAAACGTGAATTTCATAATTGTATTCAAATGATTTCAGGTGCGTAGCGTGAACAAATTGAGAGTTACTCATGGGATATGGAGAACAATACCCACGGAGGCTCACATGTTAATTGCATTTTTCGAGTTTTTGAGACTTTCGTTATCAAACCTTTCATTTTAAAATTTACTCACGTAAGCGAATGGACTTACAATTACAACAGTATCAAGATTTAAATAAAATAAATAATTAATATGATCGGTTGTGAAGTCTGAACATGAAAACATACAAATGAAAACGGAACACAAAACCGGCCATACCTGTAATTTGGGAGTGTACGTCTGCCAAACGATGGAGTTTTTATTTCTATCTTGGTAGTCAGTACGACTCATGTGCGGCCGCCCGGCAAAGTCCGCACCACGGGTAACAAGTGCCCCGTTAATAGAATCAAAATCATTTAACACAACGATCTCCTCACCAAACAAACTGAAGCGGAATATTGGACCATAAGTTTTAGCCCATTCTGTAAGAATGGTATGTGTCTGAGACATATCAAAAATGTTTCCGACGAACGGCAATCTGTTGCCGACGGCTGGAATGTCGGCATATTTTCCATGATCTCTAATCAGTTTCTTGTAGACGTATATGAGTAACAGTATTAACAAAGATGTCGTCAGAACACACGTCAGCATTGTCTAATCTGAAACAAAGAAACACAAGTTTTGGTCAGACGACATAATTACACGTTTGTGAAAGAAAGAAGCAAGTGCATACACATACTCAAATGACGAGTTTCATAAAATGTTT
The DNA here is from genome assembly GCA_032209605.1 of Mactromeris polynyma. Classification (NCBI taxonomy): domain Eukaryota; kingdom Metazoa; phylum Mollusca; class Bivalvia; order Venerida; family Mactridae; genus Mactromeris; species Mactromeris polynyma. The sequence continues at coordinate 3,790,047 of JASFXZ010000027.1, read as the reverse complement.
ATATTAAATGTTAATGTGATACCAAACATGTGAACTTTATGATATAAACATCGAATCAAGATGGCGATTTACATAATTTTGATAACAGACGATCGCTTTAAGCAAATTATTGTCCAAAGCACTACACTGTGTTAAAATAAGACATACTAAATGATGTGTTTAATAATAAGGTGTTTATTTCATTTTAATGACGTATGGCTCTTGAGAAAAAGAAACATATGCATAAGGCAAATCCATTGGCCGTTTTTTTATATTGATTGAATTATTGCATTTATTGGTTGCTTGGTTCGTTCCATTGTTCGTGCGTTCGTTCTTGCGTTCGTTCGTTCTTGCGTTCGTTAGTTCTTGTGTTCGTTAATGCATTATTTCCGGAACAACAACGAATTTAGAGGAAAGTAATACTGTAGGGGAGGATCCACACGCTACGATACCGTTACATAAGACTTACAAACAGACAATGTTGCATTAACCAGACCTAACTTGTTATGGTGTTTTATATCTTGGATAAATGAAATATTTGTACGATTTATCTAGATAGTGTGCGATAGAAACATCGTTGTAACTTAAGCAATCATACTTATCTTTTATCAAATTCGCTCATCGAAATGCAGATATACACAACGCTAGATAAATCCTTACAGTACTGTGTTACCTAGCATGTTGCAGGTCATGGAGTTTTAAGGGGTGATCATGATAATATTATTGTTGCTGCATACTAAGCTCAGATACGGTTTTCCTCATGGGGTGAAATTTCAAAAATGTGATTAGCAGTAAAATGTGAATGCCACGAATAAAAATAAGCAGACGACGGTAAATACGCAATGGGCCAAAACTGCAGTTTATTTCATCATGCGTATTGTAGTACAAGGTTTATCTCATTACCGTCAATTCACCCAAGAAAGCTGTACCAGGGTATTATTGTTGATGATTGTCAGACTATATAACCTATGTATCCGTCAAGTAAACACTGTTCTTTTTATAGCAATAAGTCAATACAGTGTATACTCCGATTCATGACGTGTTTTGAAATAAAAAAATTGATCAATAACAGTACTGAGTTTTGTCATGTAATACACACGCAACATATAAAATGAAAAAAAACATGATGCACAATTGTAGAATTTAATAAATAATATAGTTTTCAGCGTGGCAGTTGTACAGTCAATGTCTATCAAAGAGGCACGTTATAACATTATACTAGAAGAATACCGTGGGGTTAAAGGTACACTTTTATCTAATTCTTCGTTTATATACAGTAAAACCTCGATAATACAACCACCCTTGGGACCTTTGAAAACTGGTCTTCATATTGAGGTGGTCTTAATAGTGAGGATGAATAAAGAGCAGTACAGTTAAAATAGACTTGAAAAAGTGTGGTCGTAATTTTGAGGTGGTCTTATTATTGAGGTGGTCTTTAAGTGAGGTTTTACTGTACATACATACTAGTTTTTCTTTCCGACACATTAATATGATAACCGTGTTAAAATGCTACATTAACAACTCAAGAACCTTTCATTAAATATAATCAGTATAACAAATAATTACGCTGTTTTGAATAATTAGTGGATACACTTATAACTCACTTTATGCTTTCTTGTCATTTTTATTAACTGTAACATATTTGTCTCACAGTTGAAGAGACAACATTGTATCTACCATAGATGCAAGCGTCCAACAAAGCTTGAATTGTACAGCCAGGACGTTATTGCGACACCAGTTTGTCAATATACAGACAATCACCAAATCCAAAGGTATGCACTTGATCGATTTCAGAGTGCACCGAAAGGTCCGTTTAAATTGTGAAATAGTTCGCAATTCACGAAAAGGCTGATACGAATAATGCATTGAAATCACTGATAACATTCTAAACATGTAACTTTGCATGCACACAGCACCGGGCTATCACATGCATACACAATATGCTACATGTATTCTTAGTATAAAATGCAATAGATCAATATTGTTTCGTATACCAGTCTGTGAAGATCCCAATTCACGACGAACGACAGAGCATTGTAACATGACCATAGAATCCTAACGGTGTACCCTGTCCAACCCTGGCAGTAGAATTTAAGTTTTTGCCCGTACATATAATTGATATATCATTTTGAATGTAATTTGAATTAAACAGAATGTTCTAAATTATAACCATTAACTGCAGTAGACTTTTCTGTTGGAAACCTACGAACAGTTTATGAAACAATGTTTGTCTTGACATTGAAACGCCGAATAACACCGGTAGGTAAACTTGACATTGACGAAAATAATACCTTGTAACATATTGGCAAAAAACCATGATGATAATATAGGCCCTAGACAACAAATGGATGTAAATGTATGATCAGTTGAATCCGACGCTTAAATATAACCTAAATACATAAGGAAGACAATTTCAGTTATTACATTTTACACATATTTTCCGCGTCACAATTTTGACTCATTTCCAAATACATAAACAGAAATATTTACAATTTACCTTTCAATTAACTGAAGGCACATTATGGTGTATGTTAAAATTCTAAATAAACCAGACGTTTATATTCTGCTTTAACTAGAACTTAAGTTGTAATTAATTAATTCAAACAACCACCACACCTTCACTAATGACCACCTGTACGGGTATGAAATAATTTGTATATATTGCTAGAAAATGTGAGCTGTCATTTCGTCACTGGGTCGGGGTTTATCGGTCATTTCAAGCATCTACAAAATGTGTTTATAAACAGCCTGTTTCAATAAACAGCTTACAGGAAGTGATGTATGGTTATCTATCTACGTTTGTCCAATTGCCGATGAATGTAACCTTTTGTTGGACAGAGAACCTCGTAAGCAGTCACAACACACTCGGTAACCTTTGGTTTAACCAAGCTAAAATAAAAATAAAAAAGCACGCTATCAAGTGCAAAAGTAAATCTACTCACCCAAGCATCGATCAGTATGTAACTGAGTCAGTTTAAACTTCCGTCTGCTACACGAATATTTTTCCTTTCACTTATGGTCGTACGATGTCCACAATCCTTCACTGAGTACATCCATGCTTTATATACCATTAAACCACTCATCTATCACAAACATGCACACCAAAGACGCCGGCTACAAGATGAAGAACATGTATGTTCAAGGTTAGTAAATATTAAACGCTAGGGTCAAGGCCAGGCGCAAGCTCTTGTAAAGGGAGGTAACCGATTAAGACTTTAATTATGACTTCTGTAAGAGTTATCTGTTTCAAAAACCTACAATATCACTGGTTTTAATATATCAGTGCGTCAGTAATGGTGTAGCTGGATTTGAATCCAGTCATATTGAGGGCGCTTGCACTTTTTCCGTTTCTTTGTTATCGGGTCGTACGCTGTAAAAAACATTTTCCCTGAAATTAATTATCAACTAGTACTAACTTGTCCAAGATTACGCAAACAACTTCTCCTCATATACCATATGATTGAGAGTACTATAGTCCTACCAGGATAATGCGAAACGCGGGACAATTTCACCAGAAATATCATCGCTTCAAGTTATTACTTAATTTCAATGGTGTCTGGTTACAAATACAAATCTGTTGTGTATCAAAGACTGGTGTAGAGGTAGAGTGCACGTATATACATATGATATTTTCGCATCGAATCCTGATGGGTATTTGATTTGTATTTATTATTTATCATTTACTTTTATTATTTTATTTCTCCATTTTTTTGTGTGAGGATTAATGAAAATAAAGAATTAAGCCTGCACAGAAGTGGTGGTAACAACGTTCACAACAGTTTGAATAATGTGACGAGCGTCAGACGTATAGTCAGTGAACCTTTCTCTCTGATGATGTCATCTTGATGTCCCTTTACAATCCACATAACATAAAAAGCAAGCAGTACTTACATACAACTATTCAGCAAACACGATTTCAAATTTCGCCGCGTACATGGGACTCGAACCTGCTACAAAACTACTATTAGAGCTATGAACACGACGCTCTATCCATTACGCCACGTATGGGACTCGAACCTGCTACAAAACTACTATTAGAGCTATGAACACGACGCTCTATCCATTACGCCACGTATGGGACTCGAACCTGCTACAAAACTACTATTAGAGCTATGAACGCGGCGCTCTATCCATTACGCCAATTAGGGACTCGAACCTGCTACAAAACTACTATTAGAGCTATGAACACGACGCTCTATCCATTACGCCACGTATGGGACTCGAACCTGCTACAAAACTACTATTAGAGCTATGAACGCGGTGCTCTATCCATTACGCCACGTATGGGACTCGAACCTGCTACAAAACTACTATTAGAGCTATGAACGCGGCGCTCTATCCATTACGCCACGTATGGGACTCGAACCTGCTACAAAACTACTATTAGAGCTATGAACGCGGCGCTCTATCCATTACGCCACGTATGGGACTCGAACCTGCTACAAAACTACTATTAGAGCTCTGAACGCGGCGCTCTATCCATTACGCCACGTATGGGACTCGAACCTGCTACAAAACTACTATTAGGGCTATGAACGCGACGCTCTATCCATTACGCCACGTATGGGACTCGAACCTGCTACAAAACTACTATTAGAGCTATGAACGCGACGCTCTATCCATTACGCCACGTATGGGACTCGAACCTGCTACAAAACTACTATTAGAGCTATGAACACGACGCTCTATCCATTACGCCACGTATGGGACTCGAACCTGCTACAAAACTACTATTAGAGCTATGAACACGACGCTCTATCCATTACGCCACGTATGGGACTCGAACCTGCTACAAAACTACTATTAGAGCTATGAACGCGGCGCTCTATCCATTACGCCACGTATGGGACTCGAACCTGCTACAAAACTACTATTAGAGCTATGAACGCGGCGCTCTATCCAGTACGCCACGATTACTTCATGTTTTGTAGGTATCCAATTAACCATATGTATTTACTTTGGTTAATATGTGAAACCTATTTTGCAACAGTTTACTAATCCAATGTATGTTTGTAAATTATAACATCATCCTGGACGGACCATAGTACATGTATACGATTTACATACATAATAATTACAAATATGCATCTAATGTTTACTTGCAATTTATGTTCATGTCTGTTTAATGTAATGTTGTTCTCCTATAGTTTATGTTATGTCTATGTAATGTTCAGCTTCTTCTACTAGAATGCATGCTTATGTCTTTGCTATACCGCTCTTCTACAATTTGTGTTCATAACAACTTTATATGTTAAATTTGTACAATCACTTTCCTTGATTGTTTACCATGTAAATATGACTTTGACTTTATATGACTTTATGTGACTTTATATGACTTTATATGACTTTATATGACTTTATATGACTTTATATGACTTTATTTATGTCATGGATGAGAAACATATTGTATAAATCATAAATAAAATGTATGTTCTGTTCTGTTCTGTTCCATCAATTTCCAAATTGAAACATACTTCTGATTTATTCAATACCACATCTGAAAAACAAACATCACGCATTTAGAAACTTTTCCATGAAGCAAATTGCATGTAACTTTTTGCCAAAACGTAATTTGTTTCAATCGGTTTTCGCCCGCTCTAGTTTTATGGTACTATAAACACTTCAAACGTTTTTATCAGCTACGCCATTTGCAGTTTAAATAGAAGTTATCTCTCTTTGAAATTACTCTTCAGTTTAAAGCGACTCGGTCCAATGATTTAATATTTTGTACTATTTCGTATACAAAATGAAATCGATAGTTACAGACAGACATAAAAGTTTACAACCAAAATGTTGTAAACACAGGAAAATATCGTCACCCTGCAATGTTGATGTGTTGTGTTGAAAATTAAAGATTTGGACTCGTATTGAACATGTATACATGTACAGTTAATGTAAGCCGCTACTGACTGTCTAAGGTTTTTAAGTGTACGACAGAAAATTGTTGTTACAGGTAGATTATAACTATCACAGGGATTTGTAACGCCAAGGTAAGACCTTGTTTGTTTATTAGAGATTCATGTTGTATTTACTTTAAGAATCGCTGTGTAACATTTTGACTATTTTCAGATACTTAACAGTACGGATCGTTTAACCATATGTACATTGATTGAATAAAGATTCGTAGTAATACATGACATGGCTGTAACTGTTATGTAGGAATGCAATTAATTATTAATTGTCCTATGTGTATATATAGATACGTGCACATGTGTATTAACTGTAGTATTTGTTTTCCTCACAGAACACAGTACGACACATGAGAGGGAAAAATCGATGTTATTACGGTACACACTATATACAAGGGCGTATCTAATTACAGTATATTGTCACACATGGTGTAATCCTCTTTCGACCAAAGTTACAATTATGTTGTTTCAGATCATTTTATTTGCCCTTATAAAACCAAAAGATCAAACCCAAGTAATTAATATATTACGCCCGAGTTAACCATACGAAATCGTAAATTTATCGCCGTCGTTCATAACCCCATTGAGGTCATTTAATGGAAGTAAACATTTAAAGTACGTCTAACACTACGTCAGCGTAGGTCAGGAACACGTATGCCATTGATAAAAGATAATGGCCAATGTTTCACCTATGATTTATAAGGGAATATAATCAGACACCTCGACTCGATTTATGTAAAATAATGTTTTATAGGTGTATGAAGCTGTCTCCACTGGGTATATACTTACAGGGACTCAATATTGCCTGTATTAATGCGGATATTATAGTAAATATACAAACACATCGTTCCAGGTCATTATAAAACCAGGTGTCATGTGTTCGTTATCTATTGTCCTAGTGTTTTCGGAGACTGCTCGGTTAGCTCAGTGCAGCAGTCAATCTGGAAGGCGTAAGTTCGAACCAAATGTGAAGTGTATATTGTCAGTCACAATGATTGGACAGAAGATAATACATCCAATGTCATTGTCCTCCACTTCTGATTCAGTAGGGAAAGTTGTTTGTTGTTCTCTAAGAACAGGTTGATACTGGTTAGTACTCTTGTTGATTCAATGTTCGCCCTGCGTAACTAAACGACGTAAAACATCCACACCATGGATTGTAATTAAACTTGCTGCAAACAACCAAAACGGCAAGCAGACTGGTACAAATAAAACACAATAATATATCCTCATGAAGTTTGTATAAAGTACATATGCCATATGGGCAACCGATAGCGACGATAAATAAAAGCAAATACACATTAAACATAGGCATTAAAGTGAGGCAATCTGTCTTTACAAATGCTTGCATGTATATTGTACAGTTCGGGCAAACTACCATGGTGTCTGCATATTACTTAAATAACGATCCATCACAACGTTTACTTTCCATAAACAATTTATTGGATGAATAAATTCAAATAGAGAACAAAAACTCTAATAGTTGATGATTGCTTTATACATGTGTATGTATGAGGTTTATATAAGATTGTATTTGCGAGCTTACTTAATTTCATAACTATACGCAGCATTAAAGTATTGAATTTCCATGTATTTATTTTGTATTCTGCACCGATTTATTGTTTGCTTTTCCCGGATTAGCGTGAATAGTGAAATGTTATAACTTTCATATAAACTTTGTACGTGTTCAAGTAAGTACGATCACCGACTTTCCGTTTCCAGCAGTGTCTGTATTAAATACGTATAACGAAGCTGTACTTTGGGAACCAGCAGTGTCTGTATTATATACGTATAACGAAGCTGTACTTTGGGAACCAGCAGTGTCTGTATTATATACGTATAACGAAGCTGTACTTTGGGAACCAGCAGTGTCTGTATTATATACGTATAACGAAGCTGTACTTTGGGAACCAGCAGTGTCTGTATTATATACGTATAACGAAGCTGTACTTATGGAACCAGCAGTGTCTGTATTATATACGTATAACGAAGCTGTACTTTTGGAACCAGCAGTGTCTGTATTATATACGTATAACGAAGCTGTACTTTGGGAACCAGCAGTGTCTGTATTATATACGTATAACGAAGCTGTACTTTGGGAACCAGCAGTGTCTGTATTATATACGTATAACGAAGCTGTACTTTGGGAACCAGCAGTGTCTGTATTATATACGTATAACGAAGCTGTACTTTGGGAACCAGCAGTGTCTGTATTATATACGTATAACGAAGCTGTACTTTGGGAACCAGCAGTGTCTGTATTATATACGTATAACGAAGCTGTACTTTGGGAACCAGCAGTGTCTGTATTATATACGTATAACGAAGCTGTACTTTGGGAACCAGCAGTGACTGTTTTATATACGTATAACGAAGCTGTACTTTGGGAACCAGCAGTGTCTGTATTATATACGTATAACGAAGTTGTACTTTGGGAACCAGCAGTATTTCATTCTAAAGTTTCATATACGAAATATTGAGTTGGTTACCGGGAAAACCTTCCTTGAAATCTGCAATATCTCGGATCACTAGTTACAAGGATAAGTTACTTCTCGAACAATAAGATGTTTTATAACGATTTTGTGATGAGTATAGTTTTCATCCATTTTTAAACAAACATCAGATGCTTCAAACATTTACTTAAAATATTTATTTTATTCCACAGCTGACATACACAGCTATGAGCGACAAGATGGCTGATGCATTACAAGACAATTAACTTATTCTGAAGGTCTTGGTTACCAAGGTGATGGAGGCACGTCTGAAGTTTATAGACTCACTTACAACGGGACTTGAGACCATGTTGTCGTCGGGGAATCATGCTGATGTCACAATCGTCGTCGACGGGAAAGTATTTCCTTGTCACAAGGTAGGATATTATGGTTCCATTATTTCCTTGTCACAAGGAAGGATATTATGGTTCTAGTATTTCCTTGTCACAAGGTAGGATATTATGGTTCTAGTATTTCCTTGTCACAAGGTAGGATATTATGGTTCCATTATTTCCTTGTCACAAGGTAGGATATTATGGCTCCATTATTTCCTTGTCACAAGGTAGGATATTATGGTTCCAGTATTTCCTTGTCACAAGGTAGGATATTATGGTTCCAGTATTTCCTTGTCACAAGGTAGGATATTATGGTTCTAGTATTCCCTTGTCACAAGGTAGGATATTATGGTTCTAGTATTCCCTTGTCACAAGGTATGATATTATGGTTCTAGTATTCCCTTGTCACAAGGTATGATATTATGGTTCTAGTATTCCCTTGTCACAAGGTATGATATTATGGTTCTAGTATTCCCTTGTCACAAGGTATGATATTATGGTTCTAGTATTCCCTTGTCACAAGGTAGGATATTATGGTTCTAGTATTCCCTTGTCACAAGGTATGATATTATGGTTCCAGTATTCCCTTGTCACAAGGTATGATATTATGGTTCCAGTATTCCCTTGTCACAAGGTATGATATTATGGTTCGAGTATTCCCTTGTCACAAGGTATGATATTATGGTTCCAGTATTTCCTTGTCACAAGGTATGATATTATGGTTCCAGTATTCCCTTGTCACAAGGTATGATATTATGGTTCCAGTATTCCCTTGTCACAAGGTATGATATTATGGTTCCAGTATTTCCTTGTCACAAGGTAGGATATTATGGTTCCAGTATTTCCTTGTCACAAGGTATGATATTATGGTTCCATTATTTCCTTGTCACAAGGTAGGATATTATGGTTCCATTATTTCCTTGTCACAAGGTAGGATATTATGGTTCTAGTATTCCCTTGTCACAAGGTAGGATATTATGGTTCTAGTAGTTCCTTGTCACAAGGTAGGATATTATGGTTCTAGTATTCCCTTGTCACAAGGTATGATATTATGGTTCTAGTATTCCCTTGTCACAAGGTAGGATATTATGGTTCTAGTATTCCCTTGTCACAAGGTAGGACATTATGGTTCTAGTATTCCCTTGTCACAAGGTAGGATATTATGGTTCTAGTATTCCCTTGTCACAAGGTAGGATATTATGGTTCTAGTATTCCCTTGTCACAAGGTAGGATATTATGGTTCCAGTATTTCCTTGTCACAAGGTAGGATATTATGGTTCCAGTATTTCCTTGTCACAAGGTATGATATTATGGTTCCAGTATTTCCTTGTCACAAGGTAGGATATTATGGTTCCAGTATTCCCTTGTCACAAGGTAGGATATTATGGTTCCAGTATTCCCTTGTCACAAGGTAGGATATTATGGTTCCAGTATTCCCTTGTCACAAGGTAGGATATTATGGTTCTAGTATTCCCTTGTCACAAGGTAGGATATTATGGTTCTAGTATTCCCTTGTCACAAGGTAGGATATTATGGTTCCAGTATTTCCTTGTCACAAGGTATGATATTATGGTTCCAGTATTTCCTTGTCACAAGGTAGGATATTATGGTTCTAGTATTCCCTTGTCACAAGGTATGATATTATGGTTCCAGTATTCCCTTGTCACAAGGTAGGATATTATGGTTCTAGTATTCCCTTGTCACAAGGTATGATATTATGGTTCCAGTATTCCCTTGTCACAAGGTAGGATATTATGGTTCCAGTATTCCCTTGTCACAATGTATGATATTATGGTTCCAGTATTCCCTTGTCACAAGGTAGGATATTATGGTTCTAGTATTCCCTTGTCACAAGGTATGATATTATGGTTCCAGTATTCCCTTGTCACAAGGTATGATATTATGGTTCTAGTATTCCCTTGTCACAAGGTATGATATTATGGTTCCAGTATTCCCTTGTCACAATGTATGATATTATGGTTCCAGTATTCCCTTGTCACAAGGTAGGATATTATGGTTCTAGTATTCCCTTGTCACAAGGTAGGATATTATGGTTCCAGTATTCCCTTGTCACAAGGTATGATATTATGGTTCCAGTATTCCCTTGTCACAAGGTAGGATATTATGGTTCTAGTATTCCATTGTCACAAGGTAGGATATTATGGTTCCAGTATTCCCTTGTCACAAGGTAGGATATTATGGTTCTAGTATTCCCTTGTCACAAGGTATGATATTATGGTTCTAGTATTCCCTTGTCACAAGGTAGGATATTATGGTTCCAGTATTCCCTTGTCACAATGTATGATATTATGGTTCCAGTATTCCCTTGTCACAAGGTAGGATATTATGGTTCCAGTATTCCCTTGTCACAAGGTAGGATATTATGGTTCCAGTATTCCCTTGTCACAAGGTAGGATATTATGGTTCTAGTATTTCCTTGTCACAATGTATGATATTATGGTTCCAGTATTCCCTTGTCACAAGGTAGGATATTATGGTTCCAGTATTCCCTTGTCACAAGGTAGGATATTATGGTTCTAGTATTTCCTTGTCACAATGTATGATATTATGGTTCTAGTATTTCCTTGTCACAATGTATGATATTATGGTTCCATTAAACGTCTGATTGTTTAAATCGCGCGACAAAATTCCAGCTTTCATGAAATATCGTAATTAAAATTCGTTTCAAACTTAAAATTAACTCATCCAACTCTCCGAATGTTCGTTCAGTCACGAAAATGTGTGTACAGGGCGTATTCATACCACTGCCAATGCTTTATACATGTACAGTCGAGCTTCGATCATTCGAACTCATCGGGGCTGAAATTTATTTCGAATAATACGTGGTTTCGAATAGCACATTTCAAATCGGGACCTGATATTAAATTATAAATTCGAATTGAAGGGTGTCGAATAAACGAGGTCCGACTGTATCATGATAGGACGATTTCCACCACATCGGGACCTGAGATCATAAATGTTGAGATAGTTCTCCAATATCAGATCAATTTTTATAATTACTTGTTCTCAAGTATAACGTGATAAGAATATTACCTGACTCATTCACAATGATGTATGTTACATTATTAACCCATTGCTTATTAAAACATTCAAACAAAATATATTAATCGATCAAAACAAATTCAGAATGAAAACAGTTTTAGCATAACAACTGGTTCTAAGTGTTAGTAATCTTGCGCTCAGAATTGGAATACATGTATATGACTTGAGACAAGACTCGATCAGTTAAGTTTTGTGAAATTACGGACTGATAGTTTAGTCCCTATAACAAGTATGTGTTCCCATGAATTCTTATTCCCTGTAAGTATCTTTGGCCTTCACTTATCGAACAAATGGTAAATATTATACTGACTTTAATGTATGAAATGTGAATCACAATCTTTGTTCTTTAAGTACGTGTTTAACCATTGCAAATTCATAACGTTACGATTTCTATACAAGACGATAAAGTTTGACCATAAAAAATAGTATAACTGCGCATGTACACTTGTACTAATATATAGGCTCACTAATAACATCCAACCAGTGCACCCGAGCCACATTATGTAGACTGATTCAAAGAACTTAATTCCTTACATCCTTATATATCATAAGTTCTTAAACTGAAAGTATATGTACATGTAGTGGATTTCTTTCCTTAAAATACGCAGATACGACAGTTTCGCCATAAACTCTCGTTTAACCACACGAGACGTTGGATAAATGTTGTATCTAGTTACAGTTAAGTGGGCGTGACATAATGATGTTATTCAATGATTCGACACAAAGTGTTGCTATTACCTAACCATGAACTGTTTATATACCCTTCAAGTTTAAGTCAGTACTTTACTTACGGACTAGTGAACTCGAAAGCCTTTAGGAATTACGCTGATTATATATGAGTTTCCATGACTAAGCATAATCCTTTCTGATTGAATAACTCGCCCATTAAATATAAAAGTGTCACCTTTATAAATAGGGTTTGATTTCAATAATTTGTCAAATAGAACTGAATGTGTATGGTCGGACTTTTGTACATACAAATGTATGTTAATGACAAATGTATTAAGTAGTTACGCGTATTAACTTTTCCCGAAATAGAATTTAACTGTTTACCTTTCAGGATGGCAATGAACGACGCAAAAGCAAACATTGCGCAATAATAATAAAAAAACACTTTAATATTAGGCGTGCCAAGTATATTTTATATCTATGGGTGGATATTATGAAGTGACTAGGTGCATCACGTGTTCATTCATCCAGTATTAATCCCATATAAATGTACACACACATAGAACGAGTATAATCATATTCACCAAACCTTTGCTGTCGTTAACGAAGCGAATTAGTCGTTTTGCAATCTACAGGCAGTTATGTACATTAACTCAACATGTGATGTGCACGTCTGCTTTGATTGTCTGTAATATGTCGATGGTTTTCAATGTATCTTCGCATACCATGTACCTTGCTATGGTAACGTTACGTATGTATTTAACAGCCAGAAAAGTATCCAATATTTGCTGTTACAAACATCATTCATACATATCTATTTGATAGTGTTTCAACAATAAATATGCAATATGTTAACATATAAAATACATTTATATATGTCATAAATACGTACAAAGAGAAAATATATTATATATATCATAACACATTTAATATTTTGTATAAACTGGTTGATAAATTGTGTACGACATCATTTCACAAATAATATAATGGTTCTGTGCTGGGCAGTAATGGTTCTGTGCTGGGCAGTAATGGTTCTGTGCTGGGCAGTCGAGTGCATGTCTGTGATCATTTACCGTTAGACACGTTTTAGCCGTCCCTTATTATAAATAAATACTTCTAACATTTCTATAATAAAGCGGTCTGTTATTTGAATAATCGCGTGTACAATCATACAAATGTTATTGACTATTTCAATACCAGACATGATATAACTACGCGCTCAGTTGTGTCAACTACTGATACCCATTTTAAAGATCAGCCATTGTTACCTTTCGACTGTAGCGTTATGGTAAACAAGAAATATCTTGAAAAAAGATGGTCGGCGTAATTTGAAGGTTAATATTTGTTGTACAAAATAAAACAATAACGAGATGTTACGATTGCTGGTCACTTCAGATCCAAAATGGAATTTCGGCTAATTCACCGAAATTCAATGGATTTCGGTAAGGTAACGTACCCTTTATCGAAAGGTTAACTAATCCGCGTCAAGGTTACACACGATGTTCGGTTAAAGAGAAATTGCCTTGGTGCTTAACGTAAGATTGTGTTGGTGTACTCAACACTGATATGCAAATAGCAAAATCATGTTAGTACGGCTGCGCCGAAAAAAATGATGTAATCCCTTCATGTCTTATATCAAAGGAAAGCTTAAATTATAAATTCAAATATACATCCTAAGTTTGGCAGCATCATTGTGAAGGAACTTGGTTAAAAACATCGCCTGTAATGAAATACCACGGTTTCTGTCTTATTATTGCGGTCCTATCAGGTGTGTGTTACTGTAGCTATTACACTCTTGTCTACAGCCCTGTACATTGATGAATATCAGACGTGTGTTACTGTAGCTGTTACACTCTTGTCTACATCCCTGTACATTGATGAATATCAGGCGTGTGTTACTGTAGCTGTTACACTCTTGTCTACAGCCCTGTACATTGATGAATATCAGGCGTGTGTTACTGTAGCTGTTACACTCTTGTCTACAGCCTTGTACATTGATGAATATCAGGCGTGTGTTACTGTAGCTGTTACACTCTTGTCTACAGCCTTGTACATTGATGAATATCAGGCGTGTGTTACTGTAGCTGTTACACTCCTGTCTACAGCCCTGTACATTGATGAATATCAGGCGTGTGTAACTGTAGCTGTTACACTCTTGTCTACAGCCCTGTACATTGATGAATATCAGACGTGTGTTACTGTAGCTGTTACACTCTTGTCTACAACCCTGTGCATTGATATATATTTCTCTGTAAGATGTAACATTGAAATGAGTATTTGCATATTTTATAAAAAAAGTTAACTACGTAAATTACCATATTGATATACATCGGGATGGATGAAATTAATTGTGTACGGTAAGCGATGTATTTATAATGAAGAGGGAAGAACATATAGGAAAAAACATACGTTGATTTAAGATTTAAAGTCGCACAGTCTTATACAAAACGTTTCAGTAATTCTTCTCTGTCTTATTTACCCGTACTGGTATGACTTGGTGAGTTTTTTTAAGAAAATGTAAACAAGTTCACGGCAAACGTACCATTTATATTGGAAATGGCCTAATACTCTGGCAAAGAATGATACAAAAACACTATTACTGTGGCAGTGTGGCTGTAGCTGATTGCTGGGCTTGCTCTAACACGGAGTTTTAGCCCGACTGTTGCAGATTATATAATATTTAGGACACGGCTTTAGTGCAACATTTGAAACTATTTCTAGGTTATACTGTGTGCGATGTCACCGTATTTTGAAGCCATGTTTAACCACGATATGATTGAGACAAGGGGAGGTATTGTAACATTGTACGACATACAACCGGAAATATTCGATAGTCTTCTCCGATTTATGTACACTGGTACGTATTAATACAGCATATCTACAATAAATGCACCCATTCAACTAATTCAAGACTGATTACCGCCTAGGTGATATATTCTTTCACTACCTAGATATGTTTTATTGTGCAACTAATCTTATTTGGCTGTGATGGGTTGACTCTGATTATGTTTGAGAAACAAAATGTTATTGTTATATAAAAATGAGTGGCTATAGAAGTTGTATCCTACAACACAGGGTCTGTATACAGTCTGCATTTATGCGTATAGTTATATTTATGCTTGAAAAAATAAGACATTTGACGATGATGATCAAAGCTTTCGCACACTCTGAGGCAAGCCTAGGTCCCACACTCTGAGGCAAGCCTAGGTCCCATACTCTGAGGCAAGCCTAGGTCCCACACTCTGAGGCAAGCCTAGGTCCCACACTCTGAGGCAAGCCTAGGTCCCATACTCTGAGGCAAGCCTAGGTCCCATACTCTGAGGCAAGCCTAGGTCCCACACTCTGAGGCAAGCCTAGGTCCCATACTCGGAGGCAAGCCTAGGTCCCACACTCTGAGACAAGCCTAGGTCCCATACTCTGAGGCAAGCCTAGGTCCCACACTCTGAGGCAAGCCTAGGTCCCACACTCTGAGGCAAGCCTAGGTCCCATACTCTGAGGCAAGCCTAGGTCCCATACTCTGAGGCAAGCCTAGGTCCCATACTCTGAGGCAAGCCTAGGTCCCACACTCTGAGGCAAGCCTAGGTCCCATACTATGAGGCAGGCCTAGGTCCCATACTCTGAGGCAAGCCTAGGTCCCATACTCTGAGGCAAGCCTAGGTCCCATACTCTGAGGCAAGCCTATGTCCCATATCTGAGGCAAGACTAGGTCCCACACTCTGAGGCAAGCCTAGGTCCCACACTCTGAGGCAAGCCTAGGTCCCATACTCGGAGGCAAGCCTAGGTCCCACACTCTGAGGCAAGCCTAGGTCCCATACTCTGAGGCAAGCCTAGGTCCCATACTCTGAGGCAAGCCTAGGTCCCATATTTAATGACCAAATCTGAATAAGGGATAAAATAACCGTATTTCTCTTCCAATAGATATACATATACTCCGGATGTGTATAAATATGCGTTTTTCTCTCTAAACCTGTGGTACAAACAACAATAATTATACCCTTGACAACGTGCTTGAATCGCAATGAAAACAGAGACCGAATCTAACGTCAGGTTTGCTTCAATAGATCTAAAATTAAACATTGTTTGTACCGCTGGTAAAATCCCATTTTTGGCGAATTCCGGATTTCTTCTATGAACTATCAATAAATCGTGAATTCGGTATGTTTGTAATCACCATTCTGAGGTAACGTGATAATCAAAACATTAACCAATGCCTTGAATCATGACAAAATCTTAAATCGAAAACATGGGTATTTGTAGTGGAATAATTATCCTTTCAGGTGTAGATGTTGTTAACGAAACGAATGCTGAACAAATATTCCGGGCTTCATCAATGCTTCAGATAGAATCCTTACAAGAACGCTGTGAAGAATTTCTGCTTACACAAGTCTCTAAAGACAACTGTATAGGAATATGGAAGATTGCGCGGGCGCATAACTGCAAGAATTTAGCAGAAATTTCGGTGATCACTATTTTAGAATTGTTTACTGACATTTCCACGAGCGAAGATTTTCAAAAACTCGATGTTGATGAAATTTTAGACCTCGTTAAAAGTGACGATCTTGCAGTACCTGATGAAGAAAGTGTATGTGATGTTGTGATGACTTGGGTGAATTTCGCCAGTTCAAGGCAGGTCCACCTGGGGAAGATACTGGAAATTCTACGATTGCCTCTTGTGTCACCCGATTACTTATTCACATTACTTCAAGATTTGAAACTCGATTCAGAAGCCTACGCAAACATAGAAGAAGCTTTCAGATATCATCTATGTCCTTCGAAGCGTTCCCAATTTTCGGCTGAACGCTATACACAACGTAAGATGAGCGACAAAAACGACACTCTTGTCATCGTGGGTGGTCTCTTGAAAACTGTACCAAGGTTTCAAACGACAAAGGAAGTCGTCTGTTACAGTTTTCAGCAAGAATCTTGGTACTATCTCCCATCCATGCCGTACGATCCCGGCTATGAATTTGCTGTGTGTTCTCACGGTTCAGACATTTTTGTTTCCGGTGGATGGTTAAAACTTAAAGGAATGTGTGTGTTCAGAGGCGAGAAAAATAAATGGAAAACGTGTGAAGTGATGAGCAATGGACGTTGTGGCCACACGATGCTAGCTTTTACACATTTCATATATGTGTTAGGTGGAAGAGACGGTACTGCTCCGGCTATGACTAACATCGAGGAGTTTGACTGTCGAACAAAGACATGGAGAAGCGCCGGAGAACTGATACTTGGAATACGCTCAATGTCGTCAGCTGTTGTTGGAGAAAGTATTTTCTTATTTGGTGGAATAACAGAAAATGATAAAGATTCTGACAGGATTCAATGTTTTGACACCAGACTTGGCAATTCCACTATAATAGGAGAACTGCCGTTTGCTTGTCGTCTGACGAGAAGCTTGGTCGTGGATAAAACTGTTTACATCATTCTACCTGACGGCAGAATCATGACCTTTGACACATCAATGACACCAAGGAAGGTCATACAGTCCCTTGCTGAGCTCTCTTTTTCTTTCGATACCGATGATGAACACCTAGAGCCATCACCCAACTTAAAAGACTCGCCTTTATTACCCTCACCATCGTCGCCAAAATCTGTCATATTTACACATAGTGATAAGGAGAATGCTTTAGCCACAGTGACCGGACGAATCCCGGGATTTAACCAGCACCATTTCGAGGCAATCCAACATGGCGGACATGTAATGCTTGTCGGTGGGAAAACTCCGGATAATTCCATTCTAAGAAACATAATGGTCGTGGACCCTATAACTGGTAAACACATCGGTCAAGTGGATATGCCATCCGCTCGTTGGTGTTTTGGTTGTGAGAAAATAGTAATGAGAAAAGCATATCTACAAAATGCAATAGGTGTTGTCTAAAACGCTTACCACATTCTTTCAAAATATTACGTCAATCTCCGTTTATGATATTTGCTTTATGTATTTTATTTTATTTATACTTTTTGTGTATACAGTCAAACCTGTAAAGACCACCCATGGGAACAGCAAAATGTGGTCTTTGTTTACAGGTGGTCTCTATTAACAGATTAAATATCATGGAAAATGGTCTGATGGGAGATAAATTTGGTGGTCTTTGCAGACAGATTTTGCAATAGTGGTCTTTGTTCGCAGGTGGTCTTTAACACAGGTTTGACTGTATATAGTATACATTCAATGTTTTTGTACATATATCACTTCGTTGAACGAAATGTTTCTTGAGTTCTGCATTTTTAACACAAGTTTATATCTACATTATATAAAAAGAACATAACACATGCTAGCTACGGCAATCTTTTTTAGAACATCTTCCACACTTGTATTATAGTAGTGGTATGAATCTTCTCACTGCTTTATATGGTCATAGACGTATACTTCTGCTGTTATCTGTGTTAAAATGATTTTGTCATTACAGCTCGCGTACAGAATGTATTTTTGTGTTAGTCTAATGACCAGTGTCTGAACATTTATACCTTACATCAAAGACAGTGTTTAGAAATAATATTTATGTTGATGTAACAAAGTTTATACAAACTTCTTTTTGTGCTGTAACCAGCCAAAATGCACATCAATACATTTCAAATATTACATCATTTATAAAACGTCAAAGTCAATGTATAGAGATGAGATGTTATTAACTGTATTTGAACTGATAAATGGACTAATGTATTTTTTTGTTTCTCCATTTGCACTTCATTATAAGTATAATGTATGCTTATTTACTTATTCATATCATTTAATGAATGTTATTGTTTCTGAATAAATCATTAATATTCAAAGCCACTAAAAATGTTTTCTTGCCGACAACAATGATGCCATTTAGCATTTCCAGAAGGGAAAACTGAAATTGTTCCATTAGAAATACAAAAATACGTTTGTTTAGAAGATACTACTCGATGAGGGCGTCTTGTTTGCAGGAAAATGATGCATTTATACAGACAGAATAAAAACTTGTTATCCAATATTATGTCCAAGTCATCGAAAAGTTAATTCAGATATTCTCAATTGAAATTTACATAACCAAGACTGTATGTACGGTTGCTAGCACTACAACTCTCACTTCATTGAGCACTACTACTCTCACTTCATTGAGCACTACAAATCTCACTTCATTGAGCACTACAAATCTCACTTCATTGAGCACTACAAATCTCACTTCATTGAGCACTACAAGTCTCACTTCATTGAGCACTACAAGTCTCACTTCATTGAGCACTACAAGTCTCACTTCATTGAGCACTACAAATCTCACTTCATTGAGCACTACAAATCTCACTTCATTGAGCACTACAAATCTCACTTCATTGAGCACTACAAATCTCACTTCATTGAACACTACAAATCTCACTTCATTGTAAAATGAAGTGAGGAGAATAAAGTGTTTGTGCTAATTTCAATTTGTTAACGAAACCAATTTATGCAAATAAATTCCGAATGAAAACATGTTCAATATTTCTAAATGGCAGATCAATAACATATGCGGTTTAATATTTCAGTATTTTATATTCAATACATTTTTGTTCCACCTAACGACCGGTCCGATAATACGACCGTCCGCATAATACGACCACTTTTTCTCGGACCCGATTTTTTTGTTCTTTAATTCAATGGTCGCGGGGTCCGATATTACGACCAACTCGCTATTCCGTAATACGACCACCATATCCGGTCCCAACGACCAGTTTATTACACGTTTAGGTCCCGCTAATGAGACCGGTCAGTTGTATACACAATTTTACGACTTTTTAGACACCTTTACGGTATTGATCAGCGAGGTGTGAACAACAAAATGAATTGACACTCTTTGATAGATTAACACCTTTTACAAGGGTTTAACATGGTGTACAGTTGTTTATCGAAGACAATGTATTGATTGAAGTTATCAGCGACAGTTTGCTCATCCTAAGATTAAAGAGTGCTGCATAATGAGACCGACGACAGTTTGTAGCACGTTTTCGGATGGTACGTAATTTTGGACAATGTTTTCATTTATGCAATATACGTTTGAGTAAATTGCTGGTTGGTGTTAATTACCATATAAAGTTTAACACTACTGATACAGTACAATAGTATCTTCAACATCACTATCTCATGATATTTTGAACAAATAAGCAGAGATTTCTGATAATTCATGTAAAATGGAAAAACGTAAACAATTAATGACTCAATCACAAAACCTGTGTGATAAATGTAGATGCTATTGATTTCGTGTTTAATGGTCCAATTTATGTTTTAAAAAAATCCAGAATTAATTTATTATGTATCATTTTAATGCTTCATGTGAGAATTTGACAACATTGATTCTTTCAATTTGACTAAATTATTTGTTTTATTTTGTTTTAGGTTCAGACGATACTTAAGAGAAAGGCGGAGATCCTAGATGGTTTTGAAACTAATGGCGGTGGTCATTTGAAAATGAAGATTTTTTTGTTTTTCATTGCTTAGTACATGTACTTTATTTATTGAAAAAATTGGATTTCATTGTAAATAAAAAAAAAAATGAATATTACTCTGAATGTTGCTTTTCTTCTTATGTTATGTAGTTAATATACTTAACGCCATTAACAAGTCTCAATCATGGTACATGGCTGTATAAATGTTCAATGTCACAACCAGTCTGCTTGGTTTCGCTATTAAGACCGACTCGCTAATAAGACCACTTTTTGTCGGTCCCATGGATGGTCTTAATAGCGGAACTTTACTGTATAATCCTAAGTGTCAATATTGCAACTGCAGAAATGTAGTTATATAACATATCACTTCAACATGACCTGGTGATATTAATATTATGTTAGATGGTACTCGTCGTGGGTACCATCGATTTTTGAGTGAGATTTTGATATATACAGCGGTCAATAGATATAGCCAGTGTTTCCTGGGGTACCAACTAGGAATAACTTGTTTTTTTCCTACAAGTAAACTAACACTTGCATACAAGAACCGGGTTAAGATGATGGCTGACTATATTTAATGTAATACCATCACAACTGCTCGTCTGTTATGTATTAAACACACAGCCCCCTGGTTTGCAACCATGTGATTTACCATCACAACTGCTCGTCTGTTAGGTATTAAACACACAGCCCCCTGGTTTGCAACCATGTGATTTACCATCACAACTGCTCGTCTGTTAGGTATTAAACACACAGCCTCCTGGTTTGCAACCATGTGATTTACCATCACAACTGCTCGTCTGTTAGGTATTAAACACACAGCCCCCTGGTTTGCTACCATGTGATTTACCATCACAACTGCTCGTCTGTTAGGTATTAAACACACAGCCCCCTGGTTTGCAACCATGTGATTTACCATCACAACTGCTCGTCTGTTAGGTATTAAACACACAGCCCCCTGGTTTGCAACCATGTGATTTACCATCACAACTGCTCGTCTGTTAGGTATTAAACACACAGCCCCCTGGTTTGCAACCATGTGATTTACCATCACAACTGCTCGTCTGTTAGGTATTAAACACACAGCCCCCTGGTTTGCTACCATGTGATTTACCATCACAACTGCTCGTCTGTTAGGTATTAAACACACAGCCCCCTGGTTTGCAACCATGTGATTTACCATCACAACTGCTCGTCTGTTAGGTATTAAACACACAGCCTCCTGGTTTGCAACCATGTGATTTACCATCACAACTGCTCGTCTGTTAGGTATTAAACACACAGCCCCCTGGTTTGCTACCATGTGATTTACCATCACAACTGCTCGTCTGTTAGGTATTAAACACACAGCCTCCTGGTTTGCTACCATGTGATTTACCATCACAACTGCTCGTCTGTTAGGTATTAAACACACAGCCCCCTGGTTTGCTACCATGTGATTTACCATCACAACTGCTCGTCTGTTAGGTATTAAACACACAGCCCCCTGGTTTGCAACCATGTGATTTACCATCACAACTGCTCGTCTGTTAGGTATTAAACACACAGCCCCCTGGTTTGCAACCATGTGATTTACCATCACAACCGCTCGTCTGTTAGGTATTAAACACACAGCCCCCTGGTTTGCAACCATGTGATTTACCATCACAACCGCTCGTCTGTTAGGTATTAAACACACAGCCCCCTGGTTTGCAACCATGTGATTTACCATCACAACCGCTCGTCTGTTAGGTATTAAACACACAGCCCCCTGGTTTGCAACCATGTGATTTACCATCACAACTGCTCGTCTGTTAGGTATTAAACACACAGCCCCCTGGTTTGCAACCATGTGATTTACCATCACAACTGCTCGTCTGTTAGGTATTAAACACACAGCCCCCTGGTTTGCTACCATGATATACCATCACAACCGCTCGTCTGTTAGGTATTAAACACACAGCCCCCTGGTTTGCAACCATGTGATTTACCATCACAACTGCTCGTCTGTTAGGTATTAAACACACAGCCCCCTGGTTTGCTACCATGTTATACCATCACAACCGCTCGTCTGTTAGGTATTAAACACACAGCCCCCTGGTTTGCAACCATGTGATATACCATCACAACTGCTCGTCTGTTAGGTATTAAACACACAGCCCCCTGGTTTGCAACCATGTGATATACCATCACAACCGCTCGTCTGTTAGGTATTAAACACACAGCCCCCTGGTTTGCTACCATGTGATTTACCATCACAACCGCTCGTCTGTTAGGTATTAAACACACAGCCCCCTGGTTTGCAACCATGTGATTTACCATCACAACTGCTCGTCTGTTAGGTATTAAACACACAGCCCCTGGTTTGCAACTATGTGATTTACCATCACAACTGCTCGTCTGTTAGGTATTAAACACACAGCCCCCTGGTTTGCAACCATGTGATTTACCATCACAACTGCTCGTCTGTTAGGTATTAAACACACAGCCCCCTGGTTTGCAACCATGTGATTTACCATCACAACTGCTCGTCTGTTAGGTATTAAACACACAGCCTCCTGGTTTGCAACCATGTGATTTACCATCACAACTGCTCGTCTGTTATGTATTAAACACACAGCCCCCTGGTTTGCTACCATGTGATTTACCATCACAACTGCTCGTCTGTTAGGTATTAAACACACAGCCCCCTGGTTTGCAACCATGTGATTTACCATCACAACTGCTCGTCTGTTAGGTATTAAACACACAGCCCCCTGGTTTGCAACCATGTGATTTACCATCACAACTGCTCGTCTGTTATGTATTAAACACACAGCCCCCTGGTTTGCTACCATGTGATTTACCATCACAACTGCTCGTCTGTTAGGTATTAAACACACAGCCCCCTGGTTTGCAACCATGTGATTTACCAACCGGACTGGTGTCATTTACAAACAAACAAACTGGTTTCACATGTTATTATATTTTCGTCATGGTACAGATATGAAACATGCACCGGTCAGTGCAGTTTTGTGGTTACATTGAATATAAATATACATGTCGTTATGATAAATCATAATATACAACAGAGGCATGCAGAAAGAAGCATAAACTCCTGAATAAGATACATCATATCAATATTGAGAAGGCAATCAGGCAGTACGCAATTATAACGCGCACTTGCTGTAACTGAAATTAACTTAAACTGCTGACTGCTAAACATCAGATGAATAGTTTCTACAAATAGGTGAAAATTCACTGAAGTATTCTAAACATCATCAACTCAACACAATTTAAACACCGACTAAATGCGTGTTTTGGGCAGTAAGATTACTAGTCATCAAATCAGGACGCTTTTGAACCTCGAGTTAAAGACTTGTAGCCTAAGTACCCAACTCCGATCAGACCGATAACAAATCCGACCTTCAGAACTTTAACTCCGAGTGATTTCAACTTTAATTTTATGAACATTCTCTTCATCTCATCTGTTTTTGCAATCATTAGCTTCATTGAAGAGCGGCTCTTTAGTCTTTTGTAGTATTCGAAAATCTTCGGACGAATCGTGTCGGAGAAATAGCGAGGTGCCATGCCAAGAATTTCAAGGCGAAAGCAAAGTGTAGCGGCTGAAATATCGGCAGCAGTGAAAGATGGTCCAATCAGCCAAATGTCGCCAGCATCTGGGTTCTCTGTACAAAATAATAAAACATCACATCGATAACTTGCGATATTATCGGAAATATTGTTTTTCGGCTCCAAAATTCATTACTGCCACATAATGTTCTTCTTGAAAAATGGCATGTTAAACATAAATGAATTAGTAGAATGAAGGCAAACAATGGACAATCGTAATAGACTTACGCTAAAACTTGCGAATTTACTCAACTGAGTTCATTATTATAATAGCGCATTTATCGAAAAATCAAACTATATACTTTATTCTATTTGTTGCTAGATCAATGTTTTCGTAGCGTGCATGATGTAAACAAATAATGGCAAGTCAGTAGGTATGGAAAATTCATTTGGAAAATTCATTTCATTACATCTCAGTGATTTTGAGTAATTTTACAAAAACGTCTGTAACTGTAGATCAACACATGAATAAAATGGTTCTAACCAGCATGAACATTTTTAGTCTAGTAACAAAAAGAAGCATGTAAGCAATGTTAAGAAGCTCAGTTAAGCAAAGTACAATGTCATAGTGAAGATTGTTTCACCTTAGTTGAACATGCGGTTTTATTTTACAAGCTTATCAACTGCTTATCAACTTATGGAAGCCCCGAGATGACATATTAAGAACACATCCTTTGGGTGAATGAAATCCACGGGCAATGGAGCCGTTAGTAGCAATCATTTTCAATTTGTTTATAATTTGGCGTGCACGAGAATGCTGTAGATAACGTAGAAAAACATAATCACTTATCATGTCCAGTAACCATAAGAAAACACAATACTTAATATTTGTATATTGAGAAGAAATATTGTATCACATTTTACCTCGCTTTGTTTGTTCCAGTCGTTCTTCTATTAGATCAAAAACTTTTTCTAAATCATCTAAAGTCTGTCTCGTCAAATCCTCATCAGGAAAATTGACAGATCGCGCCACACCTACACGTATTTTCTCGTCAAGCGGCTCATACAGACTTGGATCACACGTTGCTCGAATGTCTCTTAACTTTTCAGCCTCTCCAAGAAATTTCTTCTCTGAAAAAGGAAGCAATTATGTATATATCTTCGTCAGAGTTAAAATAACACACCAATTTTATATTCTTACCTGGTATGACACAAGAGATGCAATAATTAACGTAGTATTAGACAATAATTATCATAATAATAATAAAACCTTTATTATAAGACGGTTGCACATTATATTTTCAAAGCGCATGATCAGCAATATATAAATCATATATAACCTTCGTCCTTCTAAATGTAATATACAAGTTAGTTTCACCTACACAAGTTCGAACCAACATTGTCATACTTACCATATAAGCTCACAAGAGTTGGTATTGCATAACATCACATTTTCAAATAAACTACAACATTTAGATTGCAAATCAGTCTACATCTCGTTTAGTGGTTCTAGACACAATAAAGAACGTGACCGCTTGTTGTTCCCCTAAATTCTCCTTAGTTGCTCTTTATGTTCGGCCAGACCACTCCTATTCCCATACATGCACCTAATGTTTGATGGAATGTTGTTTTCCCGGGGGTCTGTGTGGGGAGTCATTGTCGTGTATATGTGGAGTTCACTGTAACAACTTGATTTATCTTTAGTAATAATATGCACAAATACAAACATTCCACCAAAAATTGTAGCATACACCTACTGATTCCTTCTTTAGTGAATGAGGGAGGGAAGTTTCTCGCACACGATTTGTCCTTCATCAACTTCCGGTTAGCTATTACACCGTACGTTATTTGATCAATAGGTACATCATATAGGAGCTTCCGGATGTCCCGAACTGCGTCTCCGATACTGGACCCAACATCCGGTACGAGTCTAGGTCCTGTAAATAACGTAGTAACGGTGATATTAGTTTAATTTTCCGGAAAAAATGACATAAGAAATGCAAATTTCGACGGTTGTTCAAAGGTTGATGATCTACAGAGGATAAATTGATGGAAACAGTTTAAGACGATAAACTAATAATTCTTTTAAGGGAGATTGTTACTCAAGAGAGGGCCGCTCTGCAGATGTTGCATGGTATTTTAATAATGGCGCTCTCCACGTACAGAGAAAGGGATAAGTACGTTTCGGGAGAGACGATTTATGAATGCATTTATTCCATGCATATTTCTCAGTGCGTCTTAATTCAACATCAAATAATATTTTACTTTTTAGTACCTTACAAAGGTGTTTATTTTAAAATTTCGTTGTGCATAGAGATTCGCTGATATGCGCAGAACCAGTATTCAATTCAGACGGACTTACCGGAAGTGAAAGTTTTGTCGATGACGTCAATGATATTTTCGGACTCTGAGTGGAACTCTCCATCTATCTCCAACACTGGTACCCGGCCTTTATTGTTAGCTTTTAAAAATGCAAGATCAAACTGATCGCCAGCAAGAATATTTACAAAATGTTCATCGTAGTTAACTTCCTTTTCTTGCAATGCCACCACAATCTAAATGAATAAAAACAAACTCACATAAGTCACATCTACTGCTAGAATATACAAACAGATCTAACATGTTATAGTTATGTACGATGGTCAGATGACCTAACCAGTGTACCTTGGGTACCAACAAGTACGAAAGACAACTGACATCTCCCTTGGCGGTCAATTCATCAGTGGTGGAGGACAACATTTAATGACCTTGGATGCACTAAACACCGGCACTAAAATGTCTCGGTAGATCCGTACTGACTATTGAGAGGTCCACTTGACTCACAGATAAGAAAATGATTTATTAAATACAGTTAATCCTCAATAATTAGACTATCCTTGGGACTATTGAAAATTGGTCTTTTTATTGATGTGGTCTTTATATTGAGGTTGAAAAACGAGCAATACAGTGGTAAAAGGATTTGAAAATTGTGTTCTTAATTTCGAGGTATTTAGGTGAGGTTTTACTCTAGAGAAGTCATTTACAATACTGCAAATAAATATCCAAATTTTTCATTGGTTAAAGGCTCGAGTATAACTAATAAAACATGTGTTGTGTATACATAAAATATACGATAGAATGAATTCTACTGACCTAGAAAATTGACAACACCGATGTGCTGCCCGCATGTTAATGGAGGCGAGAGTTCGTATACCGCATGTATACACATCCATACTACGTTAATGCAAATACAAGTTAACACAGTCATGTTCTATCGATTAAAAATAAGTTGAGGATACCGTTACTGTATACACAATGGCTACGGGTCAGTTGTTTGTACATCATGTTCTCATGAGCTGACCAGCTTAAAGTTTGTTACAACCGTTCTCAAGTAAATAGTCATGCTAAAATAAGTAACACGTACGTGTATATATTATCTATGTACTTACCCTCTGTGAATAGAATGAAGCAGGGAAGTAATGAAGCGTAACTTTCTTCTCTGAATCCATTTTTTGTTTAAATTAAATCACACACCTCGTACGAGACGCTTCAACACCAGTTCAGCCCTTTCACTGGAATGAGAGGAAGAAACAGAATAATATTTGTAGAACGTTCTACAATGTGACATCCATCGATCGATCAAGTTACTAATTCCAACGCAGTGGTTTCCCTTTACAAAATATAGAGACAGCCAGTGAGCCTAGGCCAGTCAGAATGGGGAAGAAAATTTCGCGCGGAATTTGAAATAACTCACCCTCCGTGTTGCTTTGTCTTCGTTAACTTGAAAGGACCGCATATTTTATCTATTGTGTAGAAACCACAATGATAAGATTACACTTATTTATGTTACATAGACTGTGAAATAAGCCGTTAAAACTTATATTAATCACTCTTGGCGACTGCTTCCTTGGTTACATACTGTGAAATAAGCCGTTAAAACTTATATTAATCACTCTTGGCGACTGCTTCCTTGGTTACATACATGGGTAACATGTCTATCTCAGGGATTTTATGTTCGTGTTTCAACCTCTTCTAATGCGGAATTCGAATCCACGATCTTCAGATCAGGAGTCAGTCGCTGTATCCATCGTCCAATAAATTGCCGCGCTATATTATAATTGCAATGTTCCGTAGATCTCAGTAAATTACTATATTAAGAGTACTGGCGGTGTTGAATAACTCACAACAACGTAAATATTGTACATAGAAGTAAATCATGAGACAGAGCTGTGTACAGATGAGTGTGCGATCGTCTTGTGAGGCATTGATCCAAGCAGAGACTTGTGATCTCGGTCAATACAAGGTTGCCGAACACGCTTCTGCACATCGATTTAGTTCTGCACAACCTTGTAC
The DNA here is from genome assembly GCA_032209605.1 of Mactromeris polynyma. Lineage (NCBI taxonomy): Eukaryota > Metazoa > Mollusca > Bivalvia > Venerida > Mactridae > Mactromeris > Mactromeris polynyma. The sequence continues at coordinate 3,761,349 of JASFXZ010000027.1, read as the reverse complement.
TCATATTAACGTTATCGAAATTCTAAAATTGTAATAGTTTTGAGCGTTATCTAACTGCATTTCGGATCCAACAATCGAACAAAAGCTTTATGTAGACATGCACGTCTAGTACATTCAGCAACAGGCTCGTACCAGCCTGGATTATGCACGTCTAGTACATTCAGCAACAGGCTCGTACCAGCCTGGATTATGCACGTATAGTACATTCAGCAACAGGCTCGTACCAGCCTGGATTATGCACGTCTAGTACATTCAGCAGCAGACTCGTACCAGCCTGGATTATGCACGTATAGTACATTCAGCAACAGGCTCGTACCAGCCTGGATTATGCACGTATAGTACATTCAGCAACAGGCTCGTACCAGCCTGGATTATGCACGTATAGTACATTCAGCAACAGGCTCGTACCAGCCTGGATTATGCACGTATAGTCTACGAGGTCCTGTTGAACTCCACGGTTACATGTACCGAGTACACTAGCCTGTCTGGACGAGCAGGTACAGGATACAACTGTTTCACTTTTTTTTAAATAAAGATACCTTTAAATAGTAGTTTATTCCAAAACAATCCTGGTGTAAGGCAAAAGACAACAGTTCGTCATTGTATGAATCCAAACTATTTTGAATATGTTTAGTATGTAATGAATGAACGGCAGTATAATTACATTGCTGACGAAGTATTGTACGTAGATAAGTCAAAGAGATTGGCTTTTACAACAAACTATGATAAATTTTTAATCCATACTTACATATATTACATTTACCGGTGAATGAGGATTGCCTCGCTCACCCTGGTACATAAAATATATTCTTACCCTAATGATCCCAATTTTTACCCACTATATTTACACCAATTTAACATATACACGTATATGTCGTAACCCTTTTTAGTTTCACATGTTTTTTACATTCCTTGCGCGCTAAATGACCGAAGCTGTGGATGCGCCATAAAACCACATATAAATAAATAGATAAGACAATAATAAATTAAGCATACGCAAGGGGTTATACTTGCCCTGAAACTCTCCACCGAGTAACGGCGCAACTTAGTGCCGAGAAACTGATCAAAATGTTAATGCCTTAAATAGTTTGTCCGAATATGCAGCTGGTGACGTTTTGGTAATATTCCAGCCAATAGTGAATAAGTCTTTTAAAGTTTAATTTGATCTGCTTACCTAGTTTTTGGACATATCAGACTTTTTTCTAGCATAATAATAAAGCATTGTTTGCGCGCTTATAAGACGGGACTAGACTAAATGTTGCAGATATGTTTGATGAACAAACGAGACGGTTTATAGATCCCCGCTTCAATTCAAAACCTATTCGCCGGAATTACAAAATTATATTACCCAACGTTAAAGCGCAAACATTAGGAATGGTCGAACACACGTGTTACACATGACAAGTAAATGTGGTGTAGAGGGCGACATAGCTTACCACTGCAATTATGTCTTCGCTACCGAAAATGATTAACTGATGTGGTGTTTGTTGATTCATATGTGTTTCAAAGAAACCTTGCACACCCTAAATTAGAATGGACTCAACCATAATATATTTATCATCATGTGTGTCAATAACACTGTAATATCGTTGAAGAGTGAAATAAATATTAATACCCCCTAACTATAATTCAATTCGACCACTTGAGGTTCAGCTAAGAGACTCATCGGTGAAACTGGCAAAGCATGCATAGTGTTTTATTAACGTATACATACTTATATTCAGTACAGTGTTCTGTAAACATCACAACTAAAATACCTGACCTAGAAATTGAACTTGGCATACAGCATATGTCAACATTAAGATAGTAGACGTTCTATTTAGACTGCAATGAGTAAGTCAATAAACAGGCCACTATCAAAGTTCATAAACGTGGATATAAAATAGTGCACGCTTGCATATCATCAAATTGTGTGGTCTTACCACAGAGTCCTGTTAACAGTACAACCTACAATGTCAGCGCAGGAAATAAAGCTTTATTACTTTCCGACTTCTTACTTCTCTCTCAAGGTAAGTACGTGTTTATAATGTTTTCATTTGCTATCTGTAACTGGGAATGTTTCAATCAAATTGTATTGCCATCTTTAAAATTGTTGATTAAATATATACAGTTAATTAGTCAATTTTTAATCGTTATAAAATCAAATGGTTTGATATTATACAGCATGATTGTACTTAATATATGAACTCCGGAATTCGCTAAATCATATTGTAGATCTATTGAAGTTCAGTCAGATGTTAAATCCTGTCTTTGTTTTCATTACGATTCGAGCAGGATGTTAACTGTACCGCAGGATTAGAGGGGAATTCCCACATTTATACTAATCCGGAGTAGGTCTATCTGTGACGTTACATCGGGTTGTCTTGAAACTTAAGTTCTGGGTTCCTAAACGTTTATATCGACCGTGTATGTGCTAATCTTGCTCTTCTATATCATTTATTTTTGTCAACGGCGTAAAACATCGACCACCGGACATATTACGTTGACCCGTGTATGACTAACACCCTTATGTATTACATGTACTTGTTATCCATACAATTTAAATATTGGTTTATTCATATATACTGACATTTATATTTACTGTATTTGTATTGCTACTGGTAATAACTGAGTATTTTTTCAATATAAGTACGTGCGCATACTTGCGTACCTATTGCACAAAGTCGTCTTATATTTTATAGGACATTTGTCCCCCAATCTGACAGAATGGTAAAATGCAACCTTTTGCACGTGCTCATCGAGCGCCATGTTTTAGACGTGACCAATTTACTGAACCTTTATGCAATCAAAAAATCATATTTCACATTGCCCCTTTTCGCGATAACGACAGAGTTCAAGCCCTTGTGCTTCGTGCATCGGGTGTAAGTGTCATGCATGTCTAATTGTAATATTTGTTATACATCATTGAATTAACGACTGTTTCATTTGCCTCAGACACTGTGTCCATTAGGGAACTAAACCATTAAAACCGCTACAAGTACCGCGGTCCAGTACGGCTTATCTGGACAAATATTTCTGACCCGTTTGCGATAGAACGCAAACCTAAAAAGGACCAAGTGGCCCTATGTAGGAAAGAATATTCAACACCGTAATCGTAACCTTCAATTAAGTAATACATCAGTCACATCGGATCATACGTTTTCTGGATCGTGCCATTGGTGACAATTTAGCCGACGTACGACCAATCGTCTATGTTTGCTACGATCTCCATTTGCGATCGCATACTACGATTACGATTGTGCGTTGTCGTGCGATCACCAACGATTGAAGAAAAACGATCGCAAGATCAATCTTAGGTAATCGTGCGACTAGTGGTGGCCATCAGCGACCGATCGTAAGATCAATCGTGGCTACCTGCGACCGCTCGCACGATCGATCGAAACCAGAGGTCGCACGATTACCTACGATTGATCTTGCGATCGATCTTCTCCAATCGTTGGTGATCGCACGACAACGCGCACCACCGATCGTACGATGACCTGCCACTAGTCTTAAGGGCAATCGATAGGTGGCACCACCAATCGTCAGGTGGCAGGACCGGAAGCACGATCAATCGTGCGACTACTTGACCCACGAGCATGCACGACTGGTGGTGCGTCCATGCGATACTTGTGGTACGACCATGTAAGACCTGTCTGCGACCTCTTACGATTTGGAATCACAGGTCAGAAGTTTTGAACATGACCATCGACCTTGCTGCGACTGATTTTGCTCTGGCGATCATCTACGATTTGCCCACGATTCCAATTTTTTTTCGATCGCAGCTAGGTCGTAACCTGATCGCATGCCCGGTGTGACTGAGACCTAATCTGTTTACCTGAAATCCGGTCAAAACTTATCAAAATGACCCTTTAGATTCAGCACTTAGTGGAACCCCTGTCTCGTGATTAATGAATGTGTAAACAAACAACCTTGCAACAAACACTTAACATGTTATATAATGCACACGTTGAAACTGTTATTATACTACTATTATGGTTATCAAGTGCTCAAGATGATCTTGCTGATACCACAGGCTGGTACTTTATACAGTTAAGTACCCACTTAGTACACCACAAATGCACTGACATGCGGTTAGGCAATATGATTATGAATACTATTATAAAATTACAAATTTAATTTTATTTGCAAATAAATGAGGAGTGTTTAAATAACGATAACATTTTGTAATTTTTAATATATAATGTACATGTTGCATAATGATGGAGAGGGTTGCTGACAAAATCCAAAATATATTTAAACAAATAGATCTGGTTTCATTTTTCGTCATGTATACTTGTTAAAAGTTGATTTAAATGGTTTTAGATGTTGTCTACAATATTCTTATATGAGTGTAAACACGGTCCTTATTGAGTAAACTCTAAACAATTCTGACCAATTGCTCCTGCGTAATTGAAGCGTATTGGAAGGTAACCTCAGTATCAGAAATTGAAATCGGCTGACTCCTCAGTATGTGGTTTGTCTCCCTCGTGTCGTTGTTAGAGCTCTGATTCTACTGTGCATGGACTTCATCTTAGAATTCATCCTTCTTCTTGGAATATTGTCCCATTCTTCCAACTAGGCAGTTCTTAACTAGCCAAGAGTACGCAGTACCCTCCTTTCAAGCTCATTCCGTATGTACAAGTGGGGACAATCTGGACTGTATGACAGCCAGTCCAGTGGAGCAATGTTGTGTTTAGCCAGTCCAGTGGAGCAATGTTGTGTTTAGCCAGTCCAGTGGAGCAATGTTGTGTTTAGCCAGTCCAGTGGAGCAATGTTGTGTTTAGCCAGACCAGTGGAGCAATGTTGTGTTTAGCCAGTCCAGTGGAGCAATGTTGTGTTTAGCCAGTCCAGTGGAGCAATGTTGTGTTTAGCCAGTCCAGTGGAGCAATGTTGTGTTCAGCCAGTCCAGTGGAGCAATGTTGTGTTTAGCCAGTCCAGTGGAGCAATGTTGTGTTTAGCCAGGACGTTTTCGCAAACTCTGGCAACATGGGACGCTATTGCCTGACCCCTCTGAAAATCTACCAACCGTACCATGATTTAAAGAAATAATAAATAAAAATAGCGGAAATCGATGTGACTTTCTAGAGAGTACGAGTGAACGAGTGATGTGACGCTTTGTTACCGCAGGTCACATCATTGTGGTGAACGTGTTTTTTGCTTTCTTTCTCCTGTCCGTAGGATGCACGATATTCTGCACGGTTGAGAGATTTTGACAATTGGTAGTGTGAACATTGACCAACATAGTCGGCTGACCAAGTTTCTTGATTTTAGATTCGTCCGGTACATAGTATTCGCTTCACACATGGACATACGTGAGCTTGCATGAATATTTCTATGTAATTTTTAAATAGAACTTTAAATTTGTTATTACAACAATAATTGTTGTAATACGCTCGCAATGTGTTATATATCAATATCTCTAGCAAAATGGGCCAGTACAACGACTTCATAACATAATCAAGACAATATGTCGCGTGCTATTGTCCAGTCCCTAGCTCAAATGTCAAGGTCTCGCTTAGATATTCTAGGTTGTTATATAGTTCACGTGCATGGTTGTTTAGGTTACAATTTACTAGGCCTATAAGTTGACACTTCCTGAACGAGGTGTCACGCTTAATACCAAATCCGTAGCTTAAGGGTCAATGCCACATGAATATATGTTATTATACACATAGTGTAGTCATCCCGCTTTATAAATTGTAATTACATGGACCAGTATCAAATTAACATGGCATACATTTTGAATGTGAAAAACCAACACACTATCTAGCTGCAACACTTTACCTATTTATCCCAACCTGCAGGCAATAGACCGTTAGTTGTAACTGAAAAAATGAAAGTGGCATTAAACCAATTAAAAAACAAAAAAAAGTTGAAATAGTTCAAAATAATTCAAAACTTTTAAGAACACTTCTCGAACCCTCCTTTAATTAATGTACATACTTTTGAGCACTAGAGACAACCAATTTTCCTAGTGACATGTCACCTTGGTTCTAAAAGTATTTAAACAACAGGAATAATGTTGACAAATCAATGGATTTCTAACTTTGCCAGCTAAATATAGCATTTGATGCAACGAAACAACACAAACTGGTGATTTTGAACAATTGACATATTATATTTAATTTCTTGAAGATAATTTGGCTGTCTAAGAATGTGTCCTTTATCCTAGCCCTAAGCCCTGATCCATCCTTTAGATTAATTAACAGATTGGAAGAAGGTCCAGTACAGGAGTCGCTATCGCTGCACTTCACGCACGTGTCTCTTGGTGTGGTCCAGTACAGGAGTCGCTATCGCTGCACTTCACGCACGTGTTTCTTGGTGTGTTCCCTGGCTCTTTAATGCATTGCAGTGTTATCTTACCGTGTGGCTGCCGTTGAAAATTTCCTCTTGCTTGTTATCAGGCTTTTTATCAATACTTTTATCTTAAATCGATGACAATTAAATGATGAAGGCTTTTTACACAACAAGATGGGTGATGGGACAGTTCTGTCGGTAGCGCAATCGGTTTATTTTCTGGGCGCTGTCGGCAGGAAGTGGCTAGTATGATTCCCAGTTAGGTCTGATATTTAAAAAATGATATGGGTCCCTTTGTGCTCACATAGATACGGATAAGATCTTGATATTATACATCGTGTTTAGTCATAATAGTACTACAACATCATGAGTGATGCTGACATCTGACAGCAATGGTTATAATCGCTGATTCTGCGAAAACCGGAATACAGCATGCACACGTTTTTTGTTGAATTAAGTCAATCTTAAACATGTCGATCGTTCAAACCCTGTGAATTAATTTTTAAATGGCCACGAATTAATGTCTTCATTCATTCACAGAATGTTGATGCCATTTTGAAAAATATCCTAACAACTGTTCATTTATATTATAACCTCTCATTTCAGGTTTTACTTGCTCTCTATGAAAAAGATGCAAAATTTAAGGAACAAATAGTAAATTTATTTGCGGCGGAGCAAAATGAAGATTGGTACCTAAAATTAAACAGAAATGGAGAGGTACCAGTATTAGAAATAGGAGGAGAACATGTTTCTGAATCTGAGGTCATCATTGACATCATCGACAACACATTTTCTGCAAGTTCAGGTTTGTATATGCCTGTATGGTGGCAGTTGCTAATAAATGTTGTACTGTAAGCTATGGTGCATAGTGCGAATTCATGGTTGCACTTTATACCGTCTGTTTATATTAACTGACTTTCCATATTATATTTAACATGTATTCAAATGAAGCAAACGAAAATTTCATAAGCTAATAGGTTGAAGGCCAATATTGAATTGAAAGAGAGATTAGGTTGTTACAGAGAACACCACATTCGCAAGACAATTCCTTCCCATATAGATCCCTGGGAGAACAACATTCTGCAAACCATTAGTCACTGGGGAGGTGCAATTGTAAACATGTATTGGAAGAGGGGTGGACGTCCATAAAGAACAGCTTAAGCCGAATGAGGGGAGAACATGAATGTTATATCAAGTAAAAAAGCAGCACATAAAATTGACATAATGCTTACACAGTATTGTACCTTGTACCTGACCTATATTTTTTTGGGGGATACAGCGAGTTATTTTAATGACTGATATATAAAGTAATGCTAAGCTCCTTATACATGGATAAGACGTCTCATATTAATGGTTTTGCTTATTCATTAAGGTTCTAAGCTTGTGCCAGACCTTGAATCCCCCATTGGACAGAAGGTTGCCGAAATGCGGTCATTGCTTGACGAAGTTCCAATTGACAAGATTACGTTTGGTGCAATGGCAAACCCATCATTGCAAGTCGATGATATCCCGAACCCAATGTTAAGGTCTTTTACCAAAGAAAAGATAGGTATGTATGTTTAGAACAAAAGTGACAATACTGTATTCAACCATATTGTAACCCCATGCTGTCTCGCGCCATGCCCTTTCACATGTTTTGATCGAAACTACGTAAGACTTAAACTAATGTAATTGCACCACACCTGTCAGTATATATGGCAATAATACAATTCACTTTGATCATGCAATACTCAATACTCAATACATTGTTATCATGCGGTGTAATAGGTATAGAAACACACAAAGCATATTATATGAATGCTCTAACACATTACTTTTAATATGGATTTCATTATCAATAAAATATTTCCACCATCAATGTAATGCCGCTTGGATAGTTTTACTCATTATATTACATTATGGAAATGTATAAGCCGTCCATGTAATTATTTATGTACATCACATAACTATATACTTGTACAAGCCGATTAGCTCTGTTTAATTAGAATGTTAGCATATTAATACACGTTACTTTTGGATGCAAATCGTCTTTTGAGGGATCTAGCAACTACATTACGACTGAGATGGTTCGAGTGTCCTCATCAATGTCGAATATATGATTTAATCTAGTAAATGGGATATATGTGGTGATAACTTTAAACTTAAATCCTTAAAATATGTTTTCCTGTGTATAGAAAGTACAAACAGGAGTACTTAAGTCAAGACACCTAATTAGCAACATTTGTGTTATATTATAAGATATATTCAATTTAATCAGTTTATTCTGGATACCCTTTCAGCAAAACGATTTCAAGGTGCACACGCCACTCTGGTAAAGCGTCAGCGTACGAGTTCGCAGGAAATGAGAAGTGCTATTGATCGCAAAATAGATCAAATTTCTGCCCGACTTGAAGCAATCATGAACGAAAATTACATGAAGGAAATTCTAGACAACCTTGAGCAAACGTTTGATAGAATGTCGGATCAACTACAACAGACACGAAGAGGTTTGGTGCAAATGTATTTAATAGCAATAACAGCTTTTTTATGTAACGGAATAAATTATCTCCAAATTTGACTTTTGATCTAGATTAGACAGGTTTCGTTTTTAACATACAATAAATTGCTTCAACTTTTGGTTATCTAAACACTTGCTTAAATGATAATATCGCTGGATTTGTCGTATTGTGGTCTATGTTATGCTTAGTAACAGATGGTACATACGCTGTCACACTCTCCCATAAAGCGCTTTGATTCCACTGCCGGTACATTCACTCGCTGTTTATTGATATTTCATCTTTTCTAATTTCTGATTTAGCCAATGATATAACCGCTGTAATCGGTATCACCGTTTTCCCTGATTCTGTTTTTTCATTGATCCGTACGATTACGTGACTCCAATGTGTGACAGAAAAGCGTAACAAAAACTTTTGAACGCAAACGCATTTAAAATCTTATTTCGACGACCTAAGCACGTAATAATGCTAAAAAGGTCTAAAAACGGGATGATAAATTCCAAAATACATATATTTCACTCGTAATCGTACCTACAATGTTGTACTAGATTATTCTTCGATTTACAGTGATTTGTAACATAAATGTGCTGTTTTGTTTCTTCACATATAAAACCATTGGAAAGGTTGTGATTGATGACAACGAATGCTTTATATTTAAGATTTGGACGAAAAGGATGAATGGTGGTTATGTGGACCAACTTTCACGGCTGCTGATATCACTGCAACCACGTTGATGTTTCGTCTTAATATGGTTGGATTGGCATCTCGTTATTTCTCGAAAAGAACGAGACCGGAACTGTACGCTTATTATCAGAGACTGATGCAAAGGACTTCGGTTATGAAAATGGTCGACACGTCCGAATCAGTGAAGAGTTACATGGTAAAACAGACTTTGAAATCATTTGGAAAAACAGCCTTAAAGATAGGAGCCCTTGTCGGATTGGCGGCTGTAGGATATTTAGGATTCAAAGAATATTCGAAAATCCACAGAGGACTATCCAAAGCATAGGGTTGGATACTGGAATACATTAGTCATTTAAGAATTTATCTTATAATTTTTTATAAGCAAACGTAATCATTGATAAGTAGAATGTATTGAACTGAAATAGCCTTCAACATGAACTTTGTTGTAGAAAATTGTGAGGTTATTACAAACTCATTATTTCTAGATTTACAAATCGCATCGTGACTATTTTGAGATAACTGCACGACGTGTGATATTCAAATAATTGACCGGCGATAATTGGTTCAATATGTCCAACGATGTGTCAGTGTTGTGAAACCTCAATAAAAAGACAACCATTGATTCTGAAAAGTCGGGATGTTATCAAGTAGGGAAGAAAAATAAAAACTGATACTTGAAAATATAACCGTACTATGAAATGGTCAGAAAAGGTATATTTATGACGCTTTACTGTACAAACCTATACGTGTGTTGCAATATGATGAAAACAGAAACTTCCTGATGATTGATTGAGACCGTTCACTATTACCTGTTTACGGGGTGTACAACTTTCCTCATTGGTAATATTGCAGCTTGAATAACAACAAGGAACTGAATGATAAATGGAGTATCCTCTATGAATTTAATATTTTGACTATTTTTGTTTGCATATGTATAAAATTTTATCGACCTGTGAGTTTATTTTTCGAATTTTCTATGTCCATATATATGTGTATTTATAAATGTGAAACACGAGTCTTCTGGTCATCAATTGCAACTATTACACCTCAGTAACTGCATGATACCAATCCTAGGAACGCCATAATGTATGATTTCACGGATGACTGAAGCTGTCTATTTCATCTAATATCATGGATTACTTGGTTCCAAAACTGGAATAACCATATCAGAAAATCGCATCATACAACAAGATCCTTTTAAATGCAGTATAGCTGTGTACAAACGTAAACGAATACATGTTCAAACAATGCATTGGCACAAGACATTGAGTGGAATGTGTTTCGTAGCATTTAAATGATTCGAGGTTCTCATGGAATACGGTTATGGTCCATAATGATGGCGATTCGTATTCGGGAAAATTCGGTATAATCACACAGTCAGACAAAATTACTCAAACTGGGCTGTCTAGAACTAAATGCTTATTTTTCGAAATTATTATGTATAGACAGTTAATTGAGCTTTTCCAGAACATACAATTCACCCAATTTATGAAATACCTAGAATTTATTACTAATTTATGCACTATAGTTTCAGATTCTGGTGCAGTCAATTACCTTTTGCTACTGCACTATCAGCTTTCCCAAAATACTACAACTGCCTACTAGCCTTATATACAGCGTACAACTAATTAGCCACAAAGATACTACAGTTTGCCAACTCAATCAAAGTACTGCAATAAAAACTACTGCGATGGCTCAATAGAAAATTTTCTACAACAATTAAATAGATAAAAAAAAACACCAATGGCTGAATAGTGAAATGCTACACCGCTACCTATATGAAAAATACTATACAGACCCAAACACATACATCACTCACAAATATGCAGATGAAAATTCTCATATTGCAGACATAACAAAAATTTAATTACAATTCCGCACTTCTATCATGCAAATTGTAACAGCAAATATGGACAATGATTAAAACATGCATCTTATGAGCCTACACAACTTTTTCATCAAATAAAATATGCACATTCAACTAAACACTAAACATTAACAACCCAAACATGCAAAAAATCATATCAACTAAACATGCAAAATCTTAACAACTAAACATGTTCTATAAATGAAAAAAATAGTTTTAGTAGTGGGAGGCCCGGTGCCAGTCCAACAACCTATTATATTTTTGTAAACTAACTTATCAAACTAAGCATGCAACAGCTTATCGGAATAAACATCTTACGCTCGTAAAGTACGAGGTTTGAGACAAATAAAAGGAAAGATGTTTTTAACTTATTAATTTATAAGTGAACGGATAGAAATGTTTGGCGAGAGTTCTTCGTGATTAACGTGCATATTCCTGTGTGCATTAAATTCTTCTAACATAGCTTGCTAGAATACACTTTTTAGTATTGAAATAATTTGTTAGCTACATCATTACATTTTCAAGTTTAATTCTAAGTCGACATAGCAGAAATAGATAAGAAATGCATGCAATGTAAACTAACAACAGACACTTACCTCAACATCATGGAATGTGTCTCCATTTGTTAATAATTGAATGCTCAACATCGTTGTCAAAAATACGCGAGTATTTGAATAGCGCAATGCCGGAAATAAAGATCTACGTAAGGGAAATAACTTCGTCAAGTAGTGTCGCCAAACTATTAAATTATCGACGATCTCACCAAACTATTATAACGAAAACACAATTGAGAGATCTCCCTTTATTATGGAAATGTTTAATTTATGACTTAATTTTTTGCGCACAGGAGATTAAAAAGTTCAACATGACGGTTTGTGTATTTTCATTTTTGGAACGTAAATAAAATGACGCGATTTTTCGAAAATGAAGTTTGCCGCATTTGGCCCCATCTCTCCAGACGACGTCACATATCATGATTTGATTGCTGCCCGAGAAGGCTACACGCGATACTTATGATGTGAATTACATGTACTAACAGTATGACTTTTATCGCGGCATTTGTTAATTTTTTTATTTTTTCATATTGGCTCATTTTAAATGTTCGATTTACACTTTAGCGGCGTTTGGTTATGATATAGTCCATACGTTTGTAGATATACGGTACATTCCAAAGTGGGTTCGATTTAATGTATTATCCTATGCAGGATATCAAGGTCATACAAATTGGATCCATAGTTTACAGCACTACCTATATTGATAAATGACAATTATCGTTTTCGCGTGTAAGGGAGACAATCCAATCAGAGCAAAAGGTTTTAACAAAGCCGCTAATCAAGGGAGATCATTATTGATACATACTAAACAAAATAAGAAACTTCCGCTAAGTTTGCTTGAATATAGCTGGATGAAAATAAATCGGGGGAATCATTGTTATATATGCGTTAAAAGAGTGTTCCATGATGCATCGTTTGGTGCAAAAATGATCGCCAAAGGTTAACAGAAAATGGGGGGAATTTTGACCAAGTGAGATAGGGGTTAAAAACATAAATAACTCATAATAACGGGTATGGCCACCTCTTGAGTTGACCACTGCAGTGCATCGCCGGCGCATAGAATTGACTAAGGTGTTGATTTCAGCCTGTGGAATATTGTTCCATTCCTGAATGAGCGCTTGACGAAGTTGGTTGACGTTTGCAGGTGGGTTGGGACGACGCCTCACTCGTCTGGTCAGAATATCCCAGACGTGCTCGATTGGGTTGAGATCAGTACTTTAAGCGGGCCAGTCATCAATGAAATCAATGTTATTTTTTATAATAAAAATTACAGTGTCTCTAGCTGTATGAGATGTGGCATTATCATGCTGAAAAATCGAGATGTTGGCGTTGTTATGGAACAGACGAATGACGCGATGAGCGCGAATGTCATCGCGGTAACGTTGAGCATTTAAATTGCCATTAATGACGACTAGTGGTGAACGATAACCATGGGCAATGGCTTCCCAAACCATAACGGAACCCCCATCCCCGAAACGATTTCGATCAATAACAAAACAGTCAGCATAGCGTTCATTTCTCCTACGGTAGACGCGCACCCTGCCATCACTACGATGTGAACAAAATCTGGATTCATCCGAAAAAAGAACGGTATTCCAGCGTCGTCGTGTCCAACGAGTGTGTACACGTGCCAAATTAAGACGATTTACACGATGACGTTGCGTCAAAACGCATCCGACGTAAGGACGACGTCCTTGTTAACCGTTCTCCCGCAGACGATTACGAGGTGTGTTAGCAGCAGTAGCAGAGGCAGTTTGGAATCGATTGCGCAAATGCGTGTTCATGATACATGTATAGCGGTCTTGACCCCGCGTTGTAACACGCGGACGTCCACGAACTGCAGTGCGTTCGGTTAAGGCTAACACTCGCACGAGTAAGAAACTGTGCACGCATTTTGCAACCGAACTCTCTGTTTGCCAAAAAGTAGGCGCCCTTCGCTAGCTACCTCGGAGATGCTCGAGCGAGTGGGCGCACAGTGGGCGCGTACTTTTTGGCAAACAGAGCGTTCGGTTGCAAAATGCGTACACAGTTTCTTACTCGTGCGAGTGTTAGCCTTAACCGAACGCACGGCTGGCAAGTCGTCGGTGTGTTCTGTCGTTCTTAAATCGTGCGCCGCGATTTCGTATCGCTCGACTCGAACTCCCAACATGCATTGCAACGTCTTCTATCGACATGCCAGCATCAAGCATGCCAATCGCACGTTCGCGTAAATTATTGGTAATGTTAATTTTTTTACAAATTTTGAAGCGTTTTCGTTCACTTGACAACAATGTCAGTAAGACACGTAAAACAAATTGACCGAATACCACACGGGACATGTTGAACAATTCATGCACGTGCAAATCGAGTTTCACGCTGTTGACGATTAACAGTGCAAACATAATCGCTAAAATTCATGAATCCTGATAACACAGGTCAAGGCTTATATTACCTATCTACTTTCTTTACACAATGATTTCTTTAACACAACAAACACTATGTGTACAAATCGGAAGTTTCTTTATTTTGTTCAGTGTATATCCCAGAAAGCCTCACATTAGATGATTTATGTGTTTATTTCAACAAATAATTTGACATGATGAAACATACTATTATTCGTGCGTCTATGAAGTCAGATTGGTGAAGCAATCGTATAACTATTCTTACTCATTGTAAATACCATTTGTTTAATGACTTATATATACTTGAATATCAAACGGTATGATGTGGATAGTCTTTTGTCAATCTCTTTGAAATCAGCCCCTAACTTTAGCTCCATTACTTTCCGCTGTTAGGATCTGACTTCAAACGTAAGAGGTCACGTTCATATAACCTCTCTAAAAATATATATGCGTTACCAGGTGCTCGTTTGTGGTCCAATGAAATTTCTCCTTACAAAACCGTGTTTATCGTCTTTCTCAAAATGGCTTTATCGTTTATTCGGAGTTTCTGTTTATACTGTTTTTTAACGTCCTTCCTGCCGCTTCCGGTTATAAATATTTCAAAAACGAAACACCACACAAACAACACCGATCAAACAACGAATGTTGCCGTGTAGGAGTTGCAGTTGTGTCCAAGGGCGCAGCCATATTGAAATTGAAGCAAATAAGTAATCTGAAAGTCTTAGTGATCTACGCTCTAATATAATTTACGGAGCTCGTCGGAGATCGACGAATATTCATAACTCTATACCAAAGCATTTTGCTGCCGACAATTTGATTGGCTACTAAAAGGTCACAAGAACCTGACCTGTATTGTGCAGTCATCAGATCCAGTTAGCGTATAGTATAGGAGCGTGCGACTGGAGCTGATTTTAATGAGATTGGTATTTTGTGAACATACGCTTTATACACATTCCATAGTCGCCAAACCGAAGCGGGCTTCTATCTGTGAGTCTTCTATTCATTTCACTGGAACCCCTTTAAACCGGACAAATAGTCCGGTCCCAACTTTTTTACTATATAAATCACCCCTTTAATCCAGAAACCCCTTAATCCAGGAAACAGGACAAGAATTTTGGCCCGAAATTGATATTTACATTATAAATCACCCCTTTAAACCGGACAATAATACTGTCTCAATACTAATATTCACATCTTGTGCAAACCTTTCGTTTGAAGAGTTTGATACAGAGCACTGTGAGTATCAGAAGAAATGATTTTCAAATGCAATTGTATCTATAAGTTTAAAATATACAGTAAATAAAGTCAGTCAATATTGTTTTTAACATTTCACACCTAATTAGTGTTTGGCTAGAGTATCTGTCTGTCATGGTTGGTCTGAATTGCTATGACAACAAACTGATTAATGATACTTGATAATTGTAGGGTACATCAAAGACCTCAATTTAGGTCTTTGGGTACATTGACTGTGTTTTCACAGGTTCTTTTTTTAATTTATGACCCCTGTAGTATTTGACAATGGACTAGTGTCTTATGGGGGTCTCCTCCAACCAATCAATTATTGTAAATCATTTGAGTAATTAATAATTTGCAAACATTCAAATTGTTTTTTATTTTGAAATCATATCTTAAGGAGAAAACGTACATATCACATCATTTTCTTGTAATGTAAAACAATGTTGACACCACAGCAAAATGCAAACATACTGAACTGTCATTAGATGACAAAGTTCAACTCATCAAGGTAATTAAATACAGATTATTTAACTGATCAATTTATTCGACAATTTCGATATTGAAATGAATAGAAGTTAATAAATGTACTTTTAGTCAGATTTTCACATTCAGATGTAATTGATTTTTGATACAAATCACTACAGTACTAAACAAAATATAGATCCAAATGTCCCCGTTTGAAAACAATTGTGCGAAATCTTGTCCACTTCTCAAAACCCATTTAGTCCGGAAACCCCTTTAAACCGGACATTTTGTCCGGTCCCGAGCTCGTCCGGTTTAAAGGGGTTCCAGTGTAGTTTGAAGTCTATTTTGACATGTATTTCTTTGCTGTTTGAAACGTATCTACCATCTTCACCACCGAAGGCTTTTGCATCAGTTTCTGATAATATGCGTACACTTCCGGTCTCGTTTTGCTCGAGAAATAACGAGATGACAGTCCTATCATACTAAGACGAAACATCAGCATGGTTGCAGTGATATCAGCAGCCGTGAAATTAGGTCCACATAGCCAACATTCTGCATTTTCACCCAAATCTTAAATATAAATGATGTGCCGATTATTATATAGCGTTTAATCACATCTCCACCTGCATAATTAGAGACATAATTACCGGTCAAACATATACTATTCCAAACGATATCTTATTATTTCCAAACATGAATATAAATAGAGTTTAGGTTAGTCAATACAAAACTTTTTTTCTTAAATTTCAATATATAAAAATATAAACTTAAAATCTATTCACATGTCCTTTCCAGAAGACAAAGACCAATGCTGAGAACGCTATACCGCTTTACAAGCTGTCACTTTTTCATCATGTTGACTGGTCAAATCAAACACGCCTACATTATTATTTTGTCAGTTTACATTAAATGGACGAATCCTACTATGTGTTATCATATTATCACTTGAGTTCATTACAAAACGCGTTGGCGTTTCATTTCTCCTGACAATTAGTATTTACAGTGCAACACAACCTTACATGTATACATGTACATGATAGATAGCATAACGTAACTGAGCATAGTGTAGTGCAAAAGTGCAAAAGAAGGATACGCAGGAATCACTCAGGGCAGTATATCGAGCGTCAATGTTCCTTGGACTAAATGTGTAGTAACTACATCAGGTAACAATTTGTTGAAGCAAAATTGAACCGAATTTATCTGGATCTTTAATATGATAATGTGTGCACACATTGCTCAGTCATTGTTTCTCAGTAGGTAATTTAATGTCCGCACTCCGCGCTTTGGTAAAGAAGCAGGAAACATGTTCACCGGAATTAAGAGATGCAATTAATGTCCGTTCAATGTTATTAGAAAGTATGGATTAATAAAATGTACATGTTAAACGGTTTTATGGTATTTTATAAGTTACTTTGTACTAACAGAGTCCACCCGTTTACACACAGTTGGTCGAGCATTGGACTGGTAACCGAGAAGCCCGGATTCGATTTCCGGACATGGCTTGTCATGTCTTTCCGTGACAGTAACCTACGGTCATTTTCCTCCAACTCCGATGCATGTGGGGAATTTATCAGCTTGTCAGCTGCTTGTGGAAGGACAAGTTAGTACTGCTTTATAATTAATTCAACGACAACTGATTAGGTCATCTGACCGCCATGTATAACTGAAAAGAAACATTACGTCTGAAACGATGTACTGACAGACGTGCTGTTTTAAAAGAGGTGTATGTGGCACCTTTGTTCGACCACTTTATTTATTTGTATACCCCATACTAGCGAGTAATTTATTCGGAACATTGAAACGTTTGGAAAAACTTTTGTAAAATACATCTGCAACATACCTCTTCTTGTCTGTTGTAGTTGATCTGAAATTCTATCGAACGTTTGTTCAAGGTTGTCTAAAGTTTTCCTTATATGAGCTTCATTCTTGAGTAATTCAATTTGGGCAGACCCAGCGTCTACTTTACGATCCATAGCATCTCTTAATTCCGGTGAACATGTTTCCTGCTTCTTTACCAAAGCGCTGAGTGCATCTTGAAATAGTTTTACTGAAAGAATATTGGTACGGGAACTTGATTTTGTAAAGATTTGGTTGAATTACATAATTATGTTACGGTCGCAAATATAATGGACACAATGCAGCTACCTTGACCTTGGTACGCAGTTAACACCCTTAAACCAGGTTTAAACCCTCAGTGTTGCTGCTGACCTTCGAATGCGATATTCATATTTCCTCCCATCATATTCGTTTGTGCCTTGTGTCTATGTTGCTATTGTAATTGTTAACATGTATGTATATATTCCATGTGTACTTGTGCTTTTTATTGGATGCGCATTCTGTACATTTAATTTCCTGCTCGACTTTTTACTCATTTTAATTAGTTATTAATGTTGATTATTCAATGTTCCACTGTGATAAAATCTACATATTACAACAAAGTGTTCACTAGCTTTGAAAGCGTACGATATATGTGTATTTTACCTGAAATACAATCAATCAATCAATGATAAGGACACGTTTGCTTAGGGTAAAGTTTTAGTACAAGCCAAATATATCAAAGAAATCAAGGAAGCCATTTAAAAGCAGTAAATACGAAGTAGAACCGATGGTTGTTGAAGCAATAATGTATCCGTGTACATTGTCAATTTATTAGATACTGTATGCGTGGACAGTAGTTTTTTCTATACACGACTATGAATTGACTTGGCTCCAGACATTCTTTGGGGTATTTGGTCCTGTATTAGTACTGGATGACCACTTTGGAGCATACATACCAACCCTTTCTCCAGCCATTGCTTTAAAAAATGGATTTTGGATCTCGTCTACTACCAATGATGAATTTGCTAAGGTACCAAACGTTAACGTGAATATTGGAACTGAGTCAAGCAATGATCGCATTTCGGCAACCTTCTTTCCAATTGTTGATTCGAGGTCAGGAGCAAGCTTCGGACCTTAAGAAATAAACGATAG
The DNA here is from genome assembly GCA_032209605.1 of Mactromeris polynyma. Classification (NCBI taxonomy): domain Eukaryota; kingdom Metazoa; phylum Mollusca; class Bivalvia; order Venerida; family Mactridae; genus Mactromeris; species Mactromeris polynyma. The sequence goes on along the minus strand of JASFXZ010000027.1, from coordinate 3,742,418 downwards.
CAATAGTATAGTACATGTAAATGTTTTATTCTTGCTCTCTCAAATAGTTTCGCCATTTGCAGTAAAACGTCATATGGCATCTAACAGTGGTGTGGTCGATTTTTAAAAAAAAACATGATTATAGTTAAGTGAATGATGTAAAGGTCAAATAAGTTTAGCAAGATGTAAAATTCGAAACTCATTACTTGGCAACATAGCAAGCATTGATTAAGATTTCAACAAAACTTGAAGAAAACATGCCTATATCAAACCTGAAGGAGAAGAATATGTTTTGTCGATAATGTCAACGATGACCTCAGATTCAGCAACATGTTCCCCTCCTATTTCTAATACTGGTACCTGTCCATTTCTGTTTATTTTGAGAAACCAGTCCTCGTTTTGCTCCCCGGCTAATGTACGTACTATCTGTTCCTTAAAATTGACACCTTTTTCATAGAGAGCAATTAACACCTGAAAATAGATATTGGTATGTTCAAAATGACCAAGTTATTATTGTTATTTTCAAAATGACCAAGTTATTATTGTTATTTTCAAAATGGCGGTTTCAACAATATCAAGAGTAGAGAAGTAAATGCCACATTCACAAAATGTGGTCTCCCCACACTGATCCTTATGTCACGGAATAAAATCGAAGAGGTATCATATTGTTACAGAGAACGCCGCATACATAAGGCAATGCCTCTCCACACAGACCCAAGGAAAATCAACCGTCTACAAAACATTAGGGCTGCGGAGGCACAAGGGACAACATGTATGGGAATAGGGGTGCAAAGAATCAAAAGCAACTATGGAGAATTTAGAGGGACAAAATGATGGGAAGAGGGTGGGATTAGATAACATTTAAAGGTGTTGGAAATAGGAAAATAAAGCTGATGGGAATTGAAATATGAATATTGCTACATGCAGTTTAGGACTGGTTGGTTAAGAGCACGTCAAACCCACGCTTCAAAACCATCATATACACGTAGATACATGTACATATACCTAACGCCATTAAAACGCAACTTTATCACTTTAGTGTTCATTTTGTTCCAAGTGTAAAAACTAATTTTATTGTTTCAAATGAGTAAATCATTCATCAAAAAGAAATTAAACTATGTCCCTTGTATTCAAATTTCATTATGGATTAAGTTTATGAAATTATGTTTGTAAATTAGAATATAATTATTTCTTTACAATGTCACCGTGCTGACACGGACAATTTAAGTTGCGTCATTAATGGCGTCGTGTATAAATAGTCCAATATCCTTTATTCTCACAATATCGCATTGACCGGTAAGATCAGAAACTCACTTGATTGGCTGACAGCTAGTGATTACAGAGACTGCACACTTATATTGTTTTATTAGCTTGTTAGAAGAGAGAGAGAGAGAGCGATCAGCAAAATGAAACAACAAACATGAAGGACCACTCCATACAGATGCGTGGGGTAACAAATGATATAAAGAATAGAAAGAGGGCGCTGTTAACAAGTACATGTAAATAGGTTCAAACTAAGGTGTCTTATCATTTATAGAAATCTAATTTCATAAACATGTACACGTCTCGGGTGCATTATAATGTCGAAACGTGTTATCAATGTAAGGGTCACCAGCGTATACAGTTAAACAGGCATGTTCTCAATGTAAAGATGTAGTTACATCAATCAAATCTTATCGCGTTAGTAAGCAAGACACGCAGCTAATTATACCCGGTGGAACTTGTGGGCACTATCAGGTATAAATGAAGAAGTAGTGCAGGGAATGTCATATGCAAAGTGCACAGCTACACCAAAAGCACAAGAAGACAGGACAGATGCACACATATGTAATCCATTACAAACGTATAAGGAACACAATCAAAATTGTTGCGTGTGTTTTTGTTATGATATATATATGCCGAGAAAAAAATTCTAACGCAACATCTAGGAAATTTCCTTTAATGCTAAGGGTCCAAATAATATACTGCTACAATATTGACGTATCTTCAACTGAAATTCAGTGTTGGATGTTAATATTGACTCAACAAATCCATGTGGATCGCATTTCGTCCATATATTCGTGGAATATCCGGATGTTAATTGATTTGAGAGCTGCGTAAAGCAAACATGACAATGTGTTTCAAACTTTGGGCTACAGGTCCTTTGGGCTATAAAGTAAATCATTTATTTACTGTTGGGGTAAGAAAATGGATCACTCGTATCATATAAACAAATGCTACAAGTCCTATAGTTTGTCATGTATCCATAAAGTGGACAATATGATATACAGTGCACATATATACTCGCGAGTAAAAGAATATATAATTGTTGCTGTTGTCGCTTTTTTGCATGAATGAGAGATTAAGTTGTTACAGGGAACGCCAAATTTACAAGACAATACTTCCACACACATAACGAACTACGTGAAATATATATAAGTAGATTTTATTGGATAATACCTAATATGTTTAAACTGAAATTACTTTTTGAAAACAGAAATGCAAATGTTATTCAAAACCTAAGCGTTTTCATATTCAAAGCATTTAAAATCAAACAAAATGAAATGTAGTCGACTATGTTTGATTATTCTCAATTTATATGTTTATAAATGCGTAAGAATTTTATTATTAAATCTATCTTTCATGGAACACTGTACTTATACATGTAATCACTTGTTATCAAAATAATTATTTTGTCTTCTTATACCATTTGTTGTCAATGTTCAATGTTCTCATATCTTCATTTTGAAATACTGTTAAGATTCAAATGTCAACTTCTCTTGCATATGTTTGTATTTCTATAACGAAACCTGTCATTTTTCACGAAACACATTTATATTGCACTGTTATGTATATAACTATATGTACACTGAGATAGGATAGGTTCCCTTAATATATTGTTTTTATCTTACAATGTCCAAATACTTAATTTCCCATCACAGATGGCATCGTATTTCTTTATACATATAATTGCCTGGGATATGAAGATGTTTTTTGTTTTCTTCAGACATTTTGTTTTGCTTACGATGGTCGAACATTTCATTTCATTGCGTTTAGAATACAAGTAAAACTATTATTAATCACCTGCTAAGGTATATAGCCCTTAAAACAACTATATATTAAATCATTAACCCCACCTTCTCCGTTTAAACTAGCCCCATCCAACCGTCCTACCCTAGTTTTAGAGTATTGGCCTCTCCGTATATTTACAAACTAAATATACAAAACTAGAACGAAGCTTCAATCACATTCTATTTATTTAATTTGAGAAGTATTGCCTGCTGTATGATATGTATAACATTGTATTGATATTGCTGTTTTCACATTTTGCCACTATGTTGTGTATTGATATGTGTCAATCTCACGGGCCTCCGGCCTACAGATATATTGAAAATAAAACGTACATAATTCACAAATATAATTGCCTATTATTAACACTTAAGTTATCTTAAATAAATAAAGACAATTCTTATACATGTATATTTATAAAATCACTTACCTTTAGCGAGTAGTACGAAGATGGAAAGTAATAAAGCTTAATTTCCTTGGCAGCCATTATGATGTGTTCTTTCAAGCAGATCTTCACAAACTACTCACAATTTGAAGATAAATTTTTTTTTATAAAATACGTTCCCGAATTTCAGACGTCGTTTTTTAGAACATAGCAGATATTGTTATCTGTATATTGACCTTCTTTCAGTTTTACTAGAGCTCATGCTATCTTTACGTTGACATTTGACGAATATAGGTTATACCGTGGTGTGATCTGTAAGGTTATCATCATCATTTGTGTGTAGTGTCATGATACAGACGAATGCATTCGAACTAAAGTAACTACGTAAAGACTCACTCTGCGAGTTTACATATGTTAACAAGGGTGCAATCCTAATCTAATATATCCTTTTTTGTTGCACACAGCCATGTATGACAAATATTGATATATATTTAATACCAATTACCATGTAATGGGCTGTGATAACACTAACTGCGGTATAAGTATATGTAATTCGTTGAACTTTTATTTTCTCCAATTGAATCGCCGTTATGATTAATTATAGCTACTCGCGGAAATCCTGGAATAATGTCCGTTACTTTACGAAACACATAAAGTGACTGTCAGATATCTGGAACATTTATACGTTCGTTTATGAATTTACTTCAATCGACAAAAAATGCCAAATACGTAGAGCTTACCATTTGTGAAGACTTCAACTAGTCACCGAGCTGCCAGACTTTTACGGGCACGACGTCATTTGCATTTCACGCGCAACCAGTGACAATCGATACTTTTTAGCGATGAGTCACAGTTTACTCTCAGCCATGCAGATGGCAGAATACACATCTATCGCCGTAGAAATGAAAGACTTGCAGATTGTTGTATTCAGGAGAGAGACAGATTTGGTGGTGGCAGTATTATAGTCTGGGGTGGGATAATGGGGAATCTGAAAACTGATATGGTCATTATCCAAGGAAATCTCAATGCTCAAGGTTATATCAATGTTTTAAACAATACAATGATACCATTCATGCAAAATAACGGACCTGGCACTTTCCAGCATGACAATGCAACGCCTAACAAGGTGCGTATAACTACACACTTCCTTGCTCAAAACAATGTTAACGTCTTGCCTTGGCCCGCTGTATTACCAGACTTGAACCCAATAGAACACATATGGGATGGATTGGGTCGGAGAGCCAGGTCCGAGTATCAAATTGATACCATAAATGACCTCCGAAAAGCACGTGTGTTAGAATGGCAACGTATTCCAAACGCGGTCATACAACGTTACGTAAATTCAACGAGGCGACGTATTCTCCAATGCATTCGTAAAAATGGCGGTCACACTGGTTACTGATGCTTCTTAAAAAATCACTCCTGAAGTCAGTACTTTCTTTCTCCAAATGTTGTGTGATAATTTACATTTTTCTGGAATTTTCATTTCGACCCCTCTCCACTTAAGTATTCATAAAAAAATATGCATTGTCTGATGTTTTCCCAGTAAATGACATAAACACATTGATATTGCATTGAAGCTTCATGTTTTAATAAATTCAAAATGTTTAAGTTGTTCAGAATATATTAGTTTGATTGAAAATGTTAAATTATTAAAGCAACTCGCATCTTTCAGATTATGCTCGCATTCACTAAGTATCGAAACAGATAGAGCAAATAATATTCCAAGACAATTCCAAGATAATCCCACGTTAATACAGAACTGACATAGAAATAATAATACATCATGAATTGAATGAATTGATTATCAATAGTAATCAGTAGTAATCAAACAGATTTTAATTTGTTCACGCATGATCAATATTTAAGTATTCATAACATCCGTAGCATTGGTATTTACAAGAAAAAAATATTTATTTTTTATCTCCTTTGCTCAAAATGTCGCATAACAAGAATTACATATCTGCACGTGAATGCACCACACCGTATACATTATTAGTTTACGCTAGAACACACATATACGGTCCCTGGTTTATGAGTGCAACAAACAATAGATCAACCTTCATTAATTAATGTGAACAAACATTTCTTATTATTTTTTAATCCTAATTCATATTTATACTTAACAAGTGTTTCTATCAAAATAACTTTTTTCTTAAATAATGCATGCCATAACAATATTACACAAGTTCGAGAGTTTTAAATGGCATTTTGGAACATATTAAATAATGTATCTTGAACAAATCTCACTTTTCTACTCGGAAATAAAAGATAAACAAGCACAAATGTACTCATAACTGGATAACAAAACATTTATAATTATTTGAATTTATTATAACAGCTTAATATCGTTTTCATAGAGCGGGCCGTTCAGACCGATAATCGGGGCCGTTTTGACCGACAATCGGGGCCGTTTTGATCGAAAATCCGGTCCGTTTTGACCGGGCCGTTTTGGCGGCGGGCCGTTTTGACTGCATACCACAGCAACAACAACAATTTTGCAATTTTTTTCCGGCGATAGATGATTATTAAGTAAAATCAAAAAGATGACAAAGACTGAATACTGATTATGTTCTAACTGTAATACATTATTCAACATTGTGGTAATATTTCATGCTTTAACATTCTTTCCTTGTAATATTATTTTATCTGTATTTCGGATAAGTCAGAATCCGGACAGCTTCCATAAATTGTGTATCTACATAGTACGTAGCAGAAGTCATACTTGTGTTTCACTGCGATGTGTTGTGTGCTATAAGTATCAACTCTAGAAAGCCTCACTGTTTGTGCTTTGATAGTGCTTCCTTCAAGCTTACTCCATTTAACCACCACTGACATAATCGAATTGTTTAAAGACTTACTTGGGGTGTAGTCACCAACAATAAGCTCTTGTGGGCTAGATAACTACTATAGAAATCATGCATTTATCTGGTAAATGAAAATATTGGGGTTGACTTGTGCTTTGGGTTCTTATGAATATATGAAGATTTAAAAGTCAAACCCATTATAGTTCATTGAATGTACACATACTACATCATAGCATTCATCTGGCATTCTGGAGTTTGAAGGTTCAAACCTTGAGCAAGGTGTTTATTCTCCCACACAATTTGACTAAGAAAATGCATTTAGTAAGTTGTCATTAGCCTCTGATAATACATGTGCATGGAAGTAAGTTCTCACTTACTTCGGGAAGAGCAGGTTAGTAATGATAGGTAAGGTCAAGGTTCAACTGACGACCAGTTATAAATGATGTGCTGTGGAAAAATGACTTTGTTAGGTCAATTCCATATCTTAAATATTTCATGTATTTTGTTCATATTTTAGATCACGTTAATGGCTGAACCTCTTAAAAGATATGTGAAGAGATTGATACTGTCTTGATTCTGCTGGTACAAATATGCCTGTTGCTGAAAGTGATTTCAAAGCTGAGGAACTAGACTCCATTATAAATGTGATAGGATTGAAACCCAGTGATCCACTGGATGGTTTCGGAGGTAAATAAATGAATCTGTGTTAGTATTTAGATGTACAGTGGCTTTACCAACATATAACATACATGTGTCAGTCACTTTGTTCAGACTTAAACATTACAACAGGTGATTCTGTCCTTGAATGAAAGTAGAAAACCATGGTTTGTATTTTGTTGATATCCATGGTACTGAGACTGTAATAACAGTCCTCTTCAAGTTCTTGGCAACGCATTTTAATTTTAACAAATTGGATAGACTGAAGATACATATTTGTGACTTCATGATTTTAACAAAATAGCAATATTGTAAGTTCTGCTAGTAAGAATGCTTGTGGAGTAGTGATTTTACTGAGTTACATGCCTGGTACAATGGGTACTGGTTTGACAAAATAAGGGTGACTGTGATAATGATAACAGTGTCAAGTTATGTAATTATGAACAAGTACAGTGCTGTAGCCACACTGAGGCACTGCCTTGGTTAAAATTTGCAGAGCACTAGAGAAGTCGTAGAAAAATATTTTTCCGGGAAAACATGTCCCGGACCCCCCTAGACTGCCTCAGTTTAAATGTGCCTCTGGCCACGGCACTGAAGTACCTTGGTTTTCAACATTACATACATGCATGCTGTTGTTTGAATATTGAAGATACATTTAAATGGAAAATATTTGTTTCTTTTTTAGAAATATGGTACCAAGTATTCTTGTGGGCCTTGTTCTCGTCTTTATTTGTTCACCTCATCGCAGCTCTGATTGCATTTTGTAAGCTTCGAAAACACAAAGTAGGACGATGGATTCCTTTGGGCATTATTACCATGGGTGTGTTATCTCCTATCACATTGGGGTCTGTTAGTAGTAAGTAGCTTTTTGAGTAATTAGTGAAATATTTCATTTCAACCAGTTGTTAAATTGAACAGCTTGTCTGTTTAGAGTTCACTAGATTGTGACATGAAGTCAGCTGTTAAGAAATGTGAACTTCGAACCCATTGCAACTGGGATATTACCTGTGATGGTTATATTCTAGATCTTGAGTTGAATTTCTCAATGATGGCTTTAAGCTTATTTATAAATATTTTCTATACAATTATATATAGCTGTGAACTGTTGAATTGTTTCTCAAGTTTAACCATTTAATATTAATTGAACAAGCAAATTTGCTAATGCAGTGTTAAGTCAGTAGCCTCTCCAGTGCACTTTAAGTAAATGGCAACAATAGACACTAATTTGTAAATAAACACAAGCTCAGTATTATGCTGTGTATGCAGAACTTACTGTGTAAACATTCTTGTTTTCTTTCAGGTGCTGCTATTGCTGGATTTTACAGAGCTTCTGATGTAGAAATGATGCCATTCTATGCTTTATTGTGGGGTCTTGGACAGACTATGATAGCAATGGTGTTCTCATTCACAAGAATACTTGCAACATTATGATAGCCATTCAATTTTATTGATGTTAAGGCATTTGATGTGTAGTGTTGGAATGTGGAAGTTACGAATTAAATCACACAGATAAAAGACAAATTGAGTCAGACCTGTGGATGCCACACTGTTTCTTCAGATATCTGCTGAATGGTACACTTCTAAATCTTAACAAGACATGATCGCTTGTCTGATCATTTCGATAAATTGCGTCAGTTGAGTTATCCAATTATGTTGATTAATCGATTGGCAAAATCCGATTGATTACAAGGGATTGGGGCACATAATTCTAAGTCTATATCTCTATGATTCAATTGGGGGGATTGGGACACATTCTATTTAGTCTCTATCTCTTTTTTGGGTTTGGACACTGGGATAACACACATGGGCTTGAATGCTCGGTATGGGACTCGAGCATTACTCATTACAAAATTGTTGAAGTTAACATTTGTTTTCTTGAACTTTTTCTCTATCTCGACTACTTTACTTATGCAAGATTCTAAAGTTTTAATACTCATTGAGACACTTCCGGAAAAATTACTGTAACCAGCGTTACCGGGCACTTAAACATACCTGCAAAATAGATAAGCTCATGAATCAGTCCATTTTTGGTTATGTGCCTGGTTTTTCTAAGTACAATTATCAGGTTCAAGCAGTACAATACTCTGAATTTGAAGTTCTTCACATAATGTTTCTGGGTATGCTTCTTGTTCAACTTTTTTCCAGTCAAATCATTCTGGCTGCTTGGAAAATGAACAAAGATAACTAGTTGTGGATATAGTATTGCATAAACAAATTGCATGACAGTAAGACTATATACTTCACATCAGCCAAAAACATCTCTGTCTTGAACACCATTATTTCCATTGCTGTTTGTCAAGTACAGACAAGCATCCAGCAATAAAATAGTAAATACAATACACACAAAATGAAAAGTGTCAAGCTTATGTCAGTTCTGTCATAGTACAAGTTATATAAACATAGGAGTATAGATCACCTGTATGTGAGCATGACTGTGATTTTTAATGTGCAATATACTCTGTGAAGCATTTTAATAGGACTTTGTTGAGTTGACACAAATGTTTAACTGTACAATTATATTTGAGCTACTGACTTAGTGTTGAGGAAACATCCATATGTAGCATATTTGTGATTGTTTCTTAACAAGTTCAACATAATATAGGCGTACCTTGTTAGCTCAGTTAATGAAGTTCTACTGCCAAGCTGGAGGTGGTAGGAACAAACTCAGGGCGAGACGTATGGTGATTCAATAATGAAATAGTAACTTTTCATGCTAGTGTTTGATTATGTGGATAAATGTTTGCTATTAAAACTTCCTGTTATAAATTGGTGTATTTAGCAATTGTTCAATGTGTACATGTATGTTTCATATTGTTTATTGTTAAATCATTGTTCTAAAAATGATTATCTTGTATAATAAAGAAATAATCTCCAAAGGTAAATATTGTTGATAATGTTTGCCCAGAATTCATTTTCAGTTGTTCTTAGTATTATTTTTGTCGTACTTTATTCACACCTCAAAGTGTAGTGATGCCACTACATTTGGTTGCTGCTCAATTGCTGTATATTTAAACATTGGACCAAGTATCAAGTTTTACAAACTAGGCAAAGAAGGCATAAGTGCAAACAGCATCGAAGTTAATCCTGACACTGAAAGTTAATTGGTCTATCAAACAACTGACAGGCATTTTCTGGTATTTGCTAAATAATGAGTATTTGATTAAAAAGTCCTTAGAAAAATATTGAGCTTATGAGAGTTATATTATAAGGAAATAGTGGGTATGGAAGAATTGAAATCTTGATCACCAACTGACAGGTGCATATCCTGGCATTCACACGTATGCCAATACTTTGCTTATACTTGTTCTCTCTCTTTAAGCAGTATGTACAACTATTGTGAAAATGATTGACAAAAAGCCAAATTGAACAAGGATGAAAAATGCATGAGAACACCATTTGCCTCCTACTTTCCCAAACGTTCTATGGAGACAACCCCTTAACCCCAAGCATAAGTAGGGAAAGACTCCCTCCCAATAGAAGAACCGCTCATGAATACAAACATATAGATCCTGCCAACTGCTCAATTAGGGGATGATGCTTTTACCTGGTGTACACTTCAGCCATAGTAGCAACCAGAGGCCATGCCATCCGATACATTGTCCCCTTCTGCCGAACAGATTACCTACAGCACTCCTTCTTCCCGTCCTCCATACGTCTATGGAACCAGCTACCAGAGCATCTTGCGACGGCCACCTCCCTGGAAGCTTTCAAATCTGGGGTGGTGCAGTATCTGCTGTAAAAACATAAACTAAGTTGTACATAGTTTTAAATTCTGCACTGTTCGCGCCTCACTGCAACTTTGTACAGTCACCTTGTACGTCTATGCTGCAGAGTGAGCCCTGTACAATATTGGAAGAAGAAAAGAAGGGTCGACTAGGTACACCACTGACTGAAGACAATTGAGGTATTTGCACTGACTGATGCTAAAAGACAGTATATTTAGGGTTTGCACAACTTAATGAATTCAGTATGCTACTGGATTTTTAAAATTGTCAGTAATGTCATCAGGCAACCGTGAAACAATTCGATGCCATTAGGAATTTACTGCTGTAAACATGCTCTACACCACTCTACTGTGATGTCTATTAACAGCTCGATTAACTCGAATTTGACTTGGTCCACCGAGAATATTGTTCTTCATATTCTCTTTAAAATCGAAAGCACGTGCAATTTGTGTTACCATACCGATAATTCTGAAAATTACTTATAGAAACAATCGATAACATGTCAGACGAAGAAGATTATGATTCAGCGGAAGATCTAGACTACGTCCCATCTGGTAAGATTTCTCTCACTGCAGTTTTTCACGTGTTTTGAGCATTTCTGAAGTAAACATATTTCGTATAGTAACAACAATTCGGATAAAAATACGAAACCAGGCGTATTATGACGAAGAATTCATCGTAGGAAATGTGTTTTACAATATAATGTAAAGCGTATGTAAATTTATCAATGTTTCTATTGATAAAAAGAAGGAATGAGGAATAAAAATGTACATAATTAGATTTGTGCGGAATGGAATTTTTGCACAGCTTTTGGGGAACTGGTGAAATATCTAATGACAGGTTTGGAATCATTAATAAATGAATGCTTGTATTTGTTTCTTTAAATGTCTATTTCTCATACCTATCTTTAAAATGTTCAGGTAAGTTTTGTATGTTCCAATACCCAAGTTTCTTTATGGGTGTAGTAATTAAGGACACTACCGACTGAGCTAAATTGGCAGTGGTCCAATCCAACACTCTTCCCCTTCATTCATTTGTTTTACTGTCAAGCATCGCTACCACTATTGTTAAATCAGGTACAATATCAGGACTAATTTATATACTCTGGATATTCCTATGACTTGTACTGCTCAGATATCTTGATGCCACGATACTGATACTGGGGATTGTCAGTTACCTGGATGGTGTGTCTATTTCCAAAACCAGTTGTAACTGATCAATAAATCCTATGAATGATCAAGCTATAATCTGTGTTTCTTGACTGGACAAAGTTACCCTCCGAGGGTACAACATGTGTACATTATAAAAATTCAAATTTATATGTAACAGGCACTTGTCAACAACAAACATTACTGATCATTGACTTATTGTATGAAGCTATATAATGTGACAATTGGCCCTTTAATATTCACATGAAATAATTCCATTTTAACAACTGTATATAAATGTTCGGTACTCGCCCATTTATAATTAAGGTACGCTATTAAACAAGAAAACAATTGCATGTAACCCCAGTATGGTAAGTTTCATTTTATTTGTTCATGCAGATGGGGAGGCTGTGTCTGAAGAAGAAAATTCTGGTGAAGAGGAAAATCTCGATGCATTGAAAGATGATGGGGAACCAATTAAAACTGGGAAAAGAAAGCGAAAACCAGTCAAACAAAAACAAGATGGACCAAGGTATAGAGCTCAATTATATAACTAGTGTACTGGGTTTGAGTTATACAATCTACAAATTATTGATCCATCTTACTTGATTGATCTGCATAGTTTATTTAAACTTTTTGAGGTTCTTACTACAATAATTCTAGTAGAAAGTATTACGTTCCTTATTCACTGTTAAAATTTTACCTGGTGGATATTTGACTTCTTCCTAATTAGATATACATGTTTAATCTTTTCCCCAAATTTAGGAAGAAATTTCCCAATGCTTAATTTGAAACCTCTCAATTTTATGGTAGGCAAGATTGAGTGTAGTCATGATTTTCCACGGCAGTGACTCCATACACTTAGTCTGTGACAAAACGAAAGAAATGGCTTAATTTCTTTTCAAGCGGGAACACTGACAAAAATTGTACACAAAGTTAAAACGTGCTTTCTTTGTTCAGCATTTTCACATATAGTAGAATTGCTTATAATATGAAGACTGTAAGACTGCCTTAAAGATAGATGTATGTGGCTCTTCTGAACTTATAATGTTTGAATTGGCTTTATCCAGTATTGTTGTTACATTGGCTAAACAACTCGAATAAAGGCCATTGCAGTGTTAAACCGATCAAATTATTTTATATCATATTACTAACAATCAAAACATGTAAAATAGCCTGTTAAAAAAGCTGGAAGTGTTTTTAAATTTTATGATGTACGTAAACATCTTACTTCAACAAATATATGGATTAATACATTATGAGTTCATTCTTCGTTAATGCATGTTTACTGATGTTTTAACTATAGGACATATACTTTTCATGTTTGGGTTAGGTAAACAAATGAACAAAAAGTGAGCATAGTATTACTTTAAAGGTTCATAGTCTTGATTTTTGTCAAGATATGCTTCGTAGTAAATATGAGGAAATTGGTGGTAAATGCCTTCATGCAGTTTGTACTGAACAACATTGTGTTGTCACTTGGTTTACATGTTTCCCCAAACCACAAATTGACACGAGTCAAATACAGGTATTTTCTATCCTGACTTACACACTGCGGCACCGAGTTAGCACTAGCATACAAATAACCAGTATCAGTCTCATGTTTTGAAGTTCGTGTAAGCTAGGAAGAAGACTTATAATGTCAAGTTTTAGAGAATGTCTGTATGAAGGCATTGACATGCCATTTTCTCAAATAATATCACTTGGCATATTTTGATAGAAAATTATCTTATCTTTAAGATGCTTTGAACAGGTTAGATAGAATTCTGATCAACAATAACAGCGTTCTCCTTTGCTTGAATGTTCTACAGTATTTATTAAGTCAATTTTTTCTCAAATTTCACAAGGAAAAGAACTGGAGGAATCAAACTAGATGATGATGGAGGCAATGTTACCAAAGCTGAAGAGCCAGATGATGCGAATAAAACATTAGCAGAACAAATAAAACTGGAACAAGACATGAAGAAAAAGGAAGTGGAAAAGAAACGAGCCGATGATCTGTGGTCTAGCTTCATGACGGATGTTGGCAAGAGACCTGAAAAGAAGCCAGCAGCATCAACTGGACTTGGGTCATTATCTAGTACAATCAGTAAGGTAGGATAATCACACTACAGTAAACTCAGGCTTTCTTGAAACGCAGTAGTCATTATTGTCTTAATACTTCTGATATATTTAAGTATATTTAGTACATTCACTGTAAATGCATGCACACAATAAGTTCACTCGCTTGTTCATTAAGTCCCATGATTCCTTATTATATTACACTTTTTGTAAACATTGATATCTTGATTATAGATTGTAAGTAGAAAATATACACTGTATATAATATATCTGTCCTATTTCAATCAGTATTCACATACCATAATGTCATGATCCTGTTTCCAAATAAAAAGAAAATCAATAGCATTGGGTTGCAAATCTTGAGCCCTAGGTTACCTCACTTGGGAATGCTCAAGTCTGACTATCACAGAATGAAGATCTTATGAAGTAGTTCAAACATTTCTTCTTTTTTACTTGGACCATTTATCATATTTCAGCCTTCTCCGACTAAACAGCCTGTTGTCAAGGAGACCACTGACACTGTTCCCAAACCTACCATATCTACACCACCTGCCAACAAATCCACCATTACAGTCACAAAAGTGTATGACTTTGCGGGAGAGTCAGTCAAGTGAGTAGATAATAAGATATACATTACAAATATTCTGAACCAAATCATAATATGCACAGCATTATTACATGAACTATTTAGAAGCATTTATCAGATTATCCTTAGGAGTTAAATGAAGGATGATTCATTTTACACTTAATGAACAAACCTGTGTCGTAAATTTCTAAAAAAAACTACTGGCACAGGTGTTGCCATTCACAAACTTAATGGTCTGTTTATTATCTATTATAGTTCATGTGTTCCTTTGTGCAACATGTTCATGAATATCACTATGGCAAGATCATGTATATATTATTGTGTGCACTGACATCTGGATCATGTATATATTATTGTGTGCACTGACATCTGGATCATGTATAGATTATTGTGTGCACTGACATCTCGATCATGTATAGATTATTGTGTGCACTGACATCTCGATCATGTATAGATTATTGTGTGCACTGACATCTTGATCGTATATAGATTATTGTGTACATTGACACCTCGATCATAATATAGATTATTGTGTACACTGACATCTCGATCATGTATAGATTAGTGTGTGCACTGACATCTTGATCATGTATAGATTATTGTGTACATTGACACCTCGATCATATATAGATTATTGTGAACACTGACATCTCGATCATGTATAGATTATTGTGTGCACTGACATCTTGATCATATATAGATTATTTGTTCATTGACATCACCATCATATATAGATTATTGTGTACACTGACATCTGGATTCATGTATAGATTATTGTGTGCACTGACATCTCGATCCTGTATAGATTATTGTGTGCACTGACATCTCGATCCTGTATAGATTATTGTGTGCACTGACATCTTGATAATGTATAGATTATTGTGTGCACTGACATCTCGATCATGTATAGATTATTGTGTGCACTGACATCTGGATCATGTATAGAGTATTGTGTGCACTGACATCTCGATCATGTATAGATTATTGTGTGCACTGACATCTGGATCATGTATAGATTATTGTGTGCACTGACATCTGGATCATGTATAGATTATTGTGTGCACTGACATCTCGATCATGTATAGATTATTGTGTGCACTGACATCTCCATCATGTATAGATTATTGTGTGCACTGACATCTCCATCATGTACAGATTATTGTGTGCACTGACATCTCCATCATGTATAGATTATTGTGTGCACTGACATCTGGATCATGTATAGATTATTGTGTGCACTGACATCTCGATCATGTATAGATTATTGTGTGCACTGACATCTTGATCATGTATAGATTATTGTGTGCACTGACATCTCGATCATGTATAGATTATTGTGTGCACTGACATCTTGATCATGTATAGATTATTGTGTGCACTGACATCTCCATCATGTACAGATTATTGTGTGCACTGACATCTCGATCAAGTATAGATTAGTGTGTGCACTGACATCTCCATCATGTACAGATTATTGTGTGCACTGACATCTCGATCATGTATAGATTATTGTGTGCACTGACATCTCGATCATGTATAGATTATTGTGTGCACTGACATCTCGATCATGTACAGATTATTGTGTGCACTGACATCTCGATCATGTACAGATTATTGTGTGCACTGACATCTCGATCATGTATAGATTATTGTGTGCACTGACATCTCCATCATGTACAGATTATTGTGTGCACTGACATCTCGATCATGTATAGATTATTGTGTGCACTGACATCTCGATCATGTATAGATTATTGTGTGCACTGACATCTCGATCATGTATAGATTATTGTGTGCACTGACATCTCGATCATGTATAGATTATTGTGTGCACTGACATCTCGATCATGTATAGATTATTGTGTGCACTGACATCTCGATCATGTATAGATTATTGTGTGCACTGACATGATATATGGAATCAAGAGGTGACAGCAAAACAAGTCAATGAGCTTCTTTATTCAAATATGCGGCAAGACGTGTTTCACTTTTACTGTTTCAACTAACTGAATGTTCTCTAAGGCCATAATTTAAAAAATCTTTGTTTGCCCTTTACCGACCCTAGATTTTAGAGGTGGGTAGGTAGGTAGGAAATTTTAATATGTTTTAGTGGAAATGTATTGTTCGTGCTTGGTAATTTCGGCACGTGGTACATTTGGTGGGCGAGAACAGTAAAATAATTGTAAATATTAAAAAAGATATGATTTAATGACATGTGGTTGTCAAAAACATGGTTAACATAAGCTTGGATCAATTCGGAAAAAATTAATGTTGGTGAAATGAAAGCAAAATTGACACTATTATAATGTGTACTTATTTTTAATACTTTATATAGCCCGTCTGTTTTAGTGAGTATGAGCACGAGACTACAATAATTGTTGAATAAAATATTATAAGGGCAACTATGACCATTTTTGTGTCATACTTTTTTCTAACTTTGGGTTCCATTCTAACTTTGGGTTCCAAAGTTTTTCTAGCAAGAGGAAGTTATCATAAGGCAAACGTAATGAAACAAAAAATAGTAATTGTTTTGTAACTAAGAAGAACAAACTGCACATATCGTAGTGTGACATAATGGTGTATAGTCTGGTTTATAACAAAAAAAAAATCCGAATTTTGCAATAATTTTTTTTGAGTCGGCGGCCAAATCTCAGGTCGGTCGGTAAAGGGCAAACAAACCTAATTTTAATTTAGCCCTAAAAACAAACTGTAGTTGAACATGCGAACAAAGATTGTAAGTACAGGGTGTTAAAAAAGATTTTTATTATTTTATTTAAATGCTCTTTCTATCTATGTCGCTATGGGCCATTAGTTGACTTCTGCATGAGAGTTCTAAATAAAACAGATATTCATGAAAAAAAACAGTATCTTTCATGCTGTGAAATAAAGCCAGTGTACACAGCATTATTTCATTTGTCTAAATTTAAACTTTGTGAACAAACTTTTCAACACCCTGTACTTTCTTAGCTTTCATTTATTTCATAATATCATAAATATCTTACAGGGTTACAAAAGAAATTGATGTAAATTCCAAAGAAGGTATAGCCGAGTTGAGAAAACAGCAGGAAGGGACAGAATCCGATACTCCAACATTAAAATCTTCACCATCGTGAGTTAGCTCCCTTCTTACATGATATCATATAGAAAACCATTTCATTCTACAACTGTTGCAAAATTTGTTGGTGTGAGATTGAACTGTATGGAAACATGCGACAAGCTTGTTGTCATGGGAACTCATGAGGGATGATCCCTGTTAAAAAACACCAAGGTTTAATTTTTTGTTAACAGACCTTTTACTATACATGTAGTTCCAAGGGTCAGACTTTCTGACCCATTCCCAAAGCTAAATATATGGGTTTTTCCCAATCAGAAGCACCTACAAAAAATTGACTACTGGAGCGACCTGGTATATCTTTGGAAGTTCTTTGAATAACTCTGGCCATTATTGTCCCTTGTGTCATAAATATTTGTGGACATTTTGTGTGTCTTCTTGACAGATGATATAAGAAATGAAGATTAGAATGCTTGTTTTAAAAATGGATCGAAAAAGGCAAGGTTAAAATTGGACTGTTGCATACCATAATAGTTTTGAGGAAACATTAAAATTTTAGTTAATACTGCTGTTACATTTCACTATGGGTTACTGGAAGACTAGTTGCAATGTACAGACGGTCCTCGTATATGTGATAAACTTCTATCCGAATACTTGTTATCATTTGAAAATAGATATCTGGTCCCAATGTATTTTATGCATATCAATTTGAAATGGGCTATTAAAAACATAAATTACAAGAATCACTAGTCCGGGACTAGGGACTTTCATAAACAATTCTCAAGCCCTGGTATTATTCGAAATAATTTTCAGACCCGATGAATTTGAATGAACAAGGTCTGACTGTATTAACTTCCAACCATAGTTCTTAGTTGTCAGACAGGTCTGGTAAAAGGGAAAATGTAACAATATTTAAATAAAGATGGATATAATTGTTGACTGAAAACACCAGCATTGGTGAACTACATTGGTCACCATATTGACTCTTACTCATGTAGAACTGTATTTATCTAATCCAGTGGAGCAAAACGTCCTGCAGGAGGTCTTGGTGGTGTGTTAGACAAAATTAACAAGAAACCAAAGATAGGAACGCTGGTAATGTACCAAATTTTATTTCTTTAAACATTCTAATACTATGTAGAGTACGTACACAGGAGTAAAATAAAGTTCAGCATAAAAAGTCCTGCTATATATACTATTATTATACCCCCACAAACGAAGTTTGAGGGGGTATATAGGAGTGAGCTTGTCGGTCGGTCGGTCTGTCTGTCGGTCGGTCTGTCGGTTTTCATGGTTTCCGGACGATAACTCATGAAAGGCTAGACAGATTTGAAAAATTTTTGGTACACAGGTGTAACATCAGAAGATACAGGTCAAGTTCGATATTGGGGCTGGTGGGGCCAAGGTCAAGGTCACTGTTACTAAAAATAGTTTCTCTTACTTTCACTTACTAGCAAATGGTTTGTTTTTAGTTGTAAACGACTTATCTTTCTGTGAAAATAACTGTTATTTCTAGCATATTGTTTGATATATTTTGCATTGATTTAGTTCCATTTTGCCCAGCTTTTTGTGAGCAATTCTATACAAGTTCAGTTTTTTATTTCACAGGAACTGTTGATTAGTTCTTACTGTTCTGTTGGCAGCATTTTTGGTTTATTACATTCAGATACTAGCAAATGGTTTGTTTTTGTTGTTGAAGACTCGCCTTTCAGTGAAAATAACGGGATTTCTTTTAAAATCCATTGAAATAAGGCATAATATAATGTTATATCCAGGTAGTTTGATTATTTGATTAAATCTGTGAAACTGCAGTCAAGGACAATGGAACAAAATGTCTTGATTGCGAATATAAATTGTATCAATTTAATACGCTTTGTTGCTATATTTGTTCGAATTTGAATGCAAAATGTTCAGATCTTGGGAGTTAAAATCAAATATATTGGTGTTACTAGTTCATACTCTAGTCGAATGTATCATTATATTTCTTTGTGACAAACTGCTATTTATTACTGTTCATTTTTTCTATTTTATTGATTTTGACCTGACTCCCATACTGTGGTATTCATATCACCTCCGAAATATTAAAATGTACACAATTCTTATTATAACCCCACTTCAAAAAATGCAATGGGGGCTATATGGGAATCACCACTTGTTCCGTCATGTCACATAACATGGTTTTCCATGAATTATTTCTACCAAGCCTAGTTGTGTATATTGTCGGCACATTCTGATTGTGGTCCTGTAGTGATAGATAGTGATAGATAATTTCATTGTCTTGACTGGCGGCCATCTTTGAATTTATCAAAAATATGTCTGACAAAGCGGTATTGTGGGGGTATTAATCACCTTCAGTGATAGCTCTAGTTGATGTATAGTTTGTTTCTATGTGCAGTTGCCTTGTAATTCTCAAATCATGCATATGGAATCATTGGTAATTTTCATGTATTGATTTTGTTGTGAAATGGTAATAGTGCAAATTTAAATGACCATCATTCCAGAATTGTTTATAAACAAGTTTTCCTGACATTTGAGAAATTTAGAATTTCATGTCAGTACTGAACAGTCTCTCATTGTAACAGAAATAAAAACACTATAACTGAATACAGGGTTCGCACAGTCTTGAAAAGTACTTGAATTTTGAAAAAAAAATCGGTAAATTGCCCTTTAATTTTCTGCTGCAAATAGAAAAAGGACAAAAGATAACAAACATACCAACAATGATGAAAAAGTGTGAAAAATGACAGAGCTATTTTCGACAGGGCCCACCACTAAGTAGACGATAGTATGGTCATACAGTATGGTATGGTAGTCGACAGGTTTAATGCCCTATTAAAGTAATTTTAACCGTGCTGCAGTGATGGTCATCTTGGTGGAATAAACTTAAAAATCCACTGTAGCCCTTCTTCTCTATACCAAAAATATCAACATTTTTATATCCTTGGAAATCGGGAAAAAGGACTTGAATTTTTTTGGGAAGTTCTGTTTGAACCATGGAATGTGTTTGTGTTATTTTTGTTAATGTATTTTGACATATTAAAGGTCTGTCTAATGTTGATTTAACTTCAGGAAAAATCTAAAATAGACTGGGAGGAGTTCAAAGAAAAAGAAGGTATTGATGAAGAATTAAAGATACATAACAGAGGAAAACAAAGGTTGGTTATCTTTATCTACATCATTTAATACTTTTATAGACCTTCACTTTTATATAAGGCCAAAAATAATATGTTTGTTTCAGATTTCATACCCCGAAAAATAGGATGGGTAGATGGGAATTTTTTTTTATATATTTATTTATGATCAAACAAAGCAAATTCAACTTGGATTTAAGTAAAAATATGTTAAAAGACAAATCCCCTCTCTTTTAACATGCATAATGTTTAATAGAGGTGAATATAATGCTCTATTGCTGTAATACTCGTAATGCGTCTAATTACTGGGCAGAAATATGAACCTAAAGAAAATTTCACTCAAAGAAATTTTACCAAAAAGTAAAAAGTGGTAACACACAAAAAAATGTTTAAGGGTCGTGGCAAAATAATAGGGTAGGTCAGGAACCTGAAACAAACATATATTTTTTTACGCCTAATCATATTAATGATCAATTATTCTAACAAATGACCTGATACATCATGTTTTATGTTAGGCTTGTTACTTGTTATCTGACTGCATGAAACATTGAATAATTGTCCTTTTCCAATTTTAAGATGATAATATTGGGCATATTGAATCGCTCGAAGGGAAGCTTAACAAACTAGCATTGAGGTATTGTAAGTCTACAGACAATTGCATTTGCATAGAAATTTATTCATCGTATATGTAGTTAGTTTGATAATGGATGTCTGAGATGGTTTTTTTCCATTAACAGATACAATTCCACATTATTAACTGTATCTCATAGGTTAGGTTGTTACTCAAATTTGGTTAGAAAGCAGTCACAGCAGTTTACATTAAACATGATTCGTACAGGTCTTTAAAAGTCCTTGAATTTGATGCCTACTCCTTGAAAACTACTTGAATTTTGAAAAAAAAACAAATTCATTTTGGTAAATTGCTCTTGAATTCTTCTGCTGCGAATAGAAAAGGACCAAAAACTAACAAACAGACTAGCAATGACGAAAAAAGGCTAAACAATGACAGAGCTATCCTCAACAGAACATACTGCTGAGTAGGCAATAGTATGGTAATACACTACGGTATGGTACTCACTAGGTTTTATGCCATCTTAAAGTAATGTTAACGTTGTGTAATTTTAACTGTGCTGCAGTGATGGTCATCTAGGCGGCTAAAACTTCAAAAATACACTGGATTATTTTTAGTCCTTGAAAATGGGGAAAAGGTCCTTGAAAAGTCCTTGAATTTTTTTCGAGAAGATCTGTATGAACCATGTTAAAACTTGGTTCTGTTTAATGCATAATGATTATACTAATTATTCTCAATGCATTTTGTATTTTTTCCAGTTATATAGAGAGAATGAACTTTCTACAGAGAACAGATCAGCGACAGTTTGATATTGAGAAAAGTTTAAGATTAGGTACATCAAGTAAAAGATGATGCACATTGATCATCTCATCAACTTGTTTCATTGATTCATATCTTGGACTGTAACTTCTTTACATGTTAATCTTCCTGCAGCGTCAAGCAGACGATGACATTGTGTTAAGGGACCAAGATGCATTTGTTGACTACTAAAAGCATTCTGCTTAATTGAATGTTTCAATATCATTTGCATGAGATTTCGATTCTGTTCACAGATCTGTTGTACAGTTAATCTTGTGGTATTCTACATTACTCATTGTGCTTAGTAACAGAATGAATTGAACATAAATATTGAATTCATGGACAGTAAATTATGATGTAGAGTTGAATGTTGAATGCTTTCTGATTTACATGTTGAATACAGTATTGAACCACTTACAATTGGTTTCTTGATGAACAGCGTCATTAGAATGAAGTATGTGTGATATTCATGTATAACTTGTGCAGCTGTGCATCAGGTGGTGACTACACTTTGTCATTGAACTTATTGTTGATACTACATCGAGTACATTGTGCCTTGTATGAATGATGTAGCCCTGGTAGTTTCACCAATTGCTGTGATCACAAATCATTGATAACTGAATATTCTATCCAAGTTGTACCATCTTGATGACAGTTTCCTATTTTGAAACAGTCTGGTACAGTGTGTGCAAGTGTTTGCAAGCAGGTACATTTCCAATAAAATATCATCATATCTCAGAGACTCTTTGTTCTTCTTTGTTTTAATTGAAGGTATGACTCAAGCTTACAGTCTGGGAAACACATCCACTGTAAGCAAATGGATGCAAATGCTCTGTATTCGTAGCAAACCATTATCAATGAAGAAATGGGCACAACGTGCATCCAAATTTTTACATCCATTTTCTGATGAAATGATTTCTGTTCTCTTTACACACATTCAGACCTAATGAATGCACGTCTGGTTCACTCGGTAGGACCAGACTGCCAATCTGTTGGTCGTAGGTTTGAGTGCTGGGTAAGGTGTTTGTTCCTGTGACAATTTTACTTGTCCTTGGTAATACATCCTCGACCTCTTGTATGTTATGGAAGAACATGCTAGTACTGGTTGGTAACCCAGGAACACTGGTTTGATCAACTGAATGCTGTACATAATTACAATACTGCTGAAAATGGCATTAAGACTCCCAGCGCAGTATTAAATGTAACGAAAAACAACAATGTGTTCATAGTTTTTTCTCTGATTATTGAACAGTCCATAAACATAATATCTCATTTATCAACATGTACATTTTGGTAGCACTACAATCTGGTACAAAACATATAGGCTGATCATACTTTGTGAGTAAATGCATTCATAAACACTTTTGTCATTTGAAAAAGCATGCTTACACATCGTAGACATAAATAAAGTAAAAATTGAAAACAAGTTAAAAAATGATAAGTTTAACGTATACAAAGTTAATAAAGTTTAATAAAAAGCTAATAAAGTCAGGTATATTCTGCCCAGGGAGAATTGTAAAATGAAATTGAAAAATTAGGAAAAATAGCAAACAAGATAGGCATATTCACAAACGTACCAGAAACGGTCTTTCCTGAAGTATTGTATTCCTAAACTCCCTATATTACTTGTGTACACATTATATCACCCTTGCCATGCCCCTGTATCTAAAAATCTGAATACCCAGTACAGTAATAATAACCCGACCCGACAGTTAATAGATATGTGAAATAGAAGTGACATTGTGCCCACAAATTCCTGACAAATGTAAATGTGTACTAAGATTTCCAGTACATGGCTAAATATGATCATTCTTCCTACCTCTGATTTTACCACTAAAACATTCTAGTAATTAGTGCACAGTGATGTAAACTGATGTATAACTGCGGGTACTTTAATAGAAATGCACTGTATTGTCATGATGTACAGTTCTCTTTATACTGCATAAAGGCCCATATTGATGCACAGAAGATTATCATGCGTTCTCTCCCTTTATCCCTTCTAGAATTATGTCCCTTTATCCCATATATAGTTATATCTTTATATATAGAATAAATGGTGAGAACATCTGACAATCTTCTGTGTACTGATGTAATACATGTAGTTTCCTTCATTTGCATATAAAGTCAAGTTTAAATGCCTACTTGAGCTTACATTATATTGTTTACTGTAGGGACTTAAATATATTACTTGACTTAAGAAATGCAAACTGTGAGTATTATGATTACCATAGCAAGATACAGACAGTTCACTGATTGGTCAAACCTGAACTGAAAAATAGCACTAAGCAACAATTGTGCAAACTAGCAATAAAATATCATAACAATAACAAACTATGAATATAAAAGGCCTACATGTATATAACAAATAATGTATATGGTAACACAAAATCAACAAAAATATAAAACATTATCAGCAAGAAAAAATAAATGCTTATTCAATATACTTGTATACAGTGTATATTTGTAGTCTCATGAAAATATCAAGGTACTTGGCATTAGAACTGATTTTGTCCCACCTTTTCATGACAACATTTTTAAAACACAATGCCAAAGAGTCTTAACAAATCCTACACTTTGACTTGAATGGGAGATAGTATAGTATTACAGGGCAAAATCTCATTACAAAGAGAAACTTTAAGATCTGACGTACGCTACATCAGTATTTTATACAAACATAATTTCATTACAAATAAGGTTTTCTAACACACTCCATTGTTTGTTTTAAAACAATTCTGCATTAAATGCCTTAAATACTGTGCTTTTCCATAGACAGTGGCCACAGTGGACATTGTGATAAACATCTGACATCAATATAAACTAGATGAATCATACACATGTATATATCAAACTTAAACACCTTCACCTATCACATCACTGAATACACAACATTGAGTCACACACCTTGTAACAACACACGTATCACTTTACTACAACATGTATAAATGCTTAATGCCTTGAGGTATATGCTGTCATGTTGTTTCACACTTGAGAGCACATACATTGTGAATTTATACAATCATAAAAATATCCACCAAGTAAATACAATCAATTAGTAAAATGCAGAATAAAATAATTGCTTACTGGTTCAAGATCAAATAATTAGAAGATTGAAGAGAATAAACATGGCCAACAAATCTGTCCATAGAATCCTGATTCAAAAACATTCAGCTGATTCACAAATGTATTATACTAATGCATAGCAAAGCTTCTTACTGTGCTGATAAGGTAAAACACAAACACACAATAATGAATGTAATTTCTATCACACCAAAAGTAATTAAAATATACACAGTCAAGAAAGAAAGTGTGTATTACTTAATTATATGGCTGTTACTTTGTGACCAATTAAATAATATTAGTCAAATTACCCATCTTGATGCAATACAGATAACAAAAATATACCATCAGATAGAAATTAAAATTATCTTTCAGTTGGTACCAAAAATGTCCATGTGTAGCCCCATGGTACTGAAAAATGTCCATGTGTAGCCCCGTGGTACTGAAAAATGTCCATGTGTAGCCCCGTGGTACTGAAAAATGTCCATGTGTAGCCCCATGGTACTGAAAAATGTCCATTATTATCCCATACACACTTTCTTTTTTGACTCGGCATATTTTACCAGTTATGGTATTGTAATATTGTTACAGCTATTGTAATGAATTATGGGATAGCGGTATCAAATATCTATATACATTGTATAGCAGTTAACAACATTCACATTCTTGTATACAGCACTCTTTGACAAAAGGAATGACATCAAAAATCTGGTCATATAGAACTCAACTATAAAAATAACATGGAAAATAGACATAGCAGATCAAATCATATTACAACCCACAAATCACCTGAACAGTAGACTATCAACCAAACCACCTGAACAGTAGACTATCAACCAAACCACCTGAACAGTAGACTATCAACAATGTGGATTATTCTAAGACACTCTCTAGAATATACAAAAAAATATCCTCTTGATCAAATGTTCAATATTTAGCTTTGATTCAACATATAAAAGGGCAAGCCTGTGAAACCAACAGGTACCCACAATGGCCTATAGATGTGAATTCTTGCTCTGAAGCTCAACATTATTAATTCCAGCATCAGCTTCCTTTCCAATATCGGTGTCACTCTCTCCTTCATGGTCATCAATATATAATGCTGTATGA
Source organism: Mactromeris polynyma (assembly GCA_032209605.1). Classification (NCBI taxonomy): domain Eukaryota; kingdom Metazoa; phylum Mollusca; class Bivalvia; order Venerida; family Mactridae; genus Mactromeris; species Mactromeris polynyma. Next base: position 3,716,303 of record JASFXZ010000027.1, on the reverse strand, counting down.
TAATTCTTGTGACAGCGCTTATAAATTTCATACCACACTATAGCTATCACCATAGGTATAGGTGTAAATATGGCAGCAGCGATTGGAGCGACGATGCTGATGTCGTTGTCAGGCGGAGGAAGAGAAACTTTCAGCAACACGATGGCGATACCCGTATTCTGGATACCCGTTTCTATGGCGATGGTCCGAATTCTTTTCCAGCTTTGTCTGGTAATCCAGGCAACAATTCCTCCAAAAAGGAACCCAACATACGGAATCAAGGCACCTGCTAGGAGAATTTCTGGCTTATTCCTCATCAGGGTAAAAATAAATAAGTTGGAATATACACCAACCGTGAATACAAAGATGAAGAAAATAATCATAAGCGGACGAAGCCCCTTCACAATGTATTTGGCCCAGTCTGGTTTCTTCCATTGTATCAACATTCCAATAGCTACGGTAACGAGGAGGCCAACCAGGGATGTGAGGATGTTCATGAATGGTATCTCAACATTGGTTTGATACAGAACTTTCACACCAACCGTAAACAGCCAGAGTGGAATCATTCCTATCAAAATGAAAGTACATTTAATACTGCAGTTAAATTCATATGATGAATTCTCTTCATAAAATTCACAGTAATGTATAATCTAAATATCCTCATTTTACATACAAATTTAGCAATTAGATTTGTTTAAAAATGGTTCAGAGAAAATTTGGTCATTCATACATAATGTTTGACAAAACAATGAATACCACATTTAGTTTAAATTTAAATCGTTGAAACTTGAGACACAAATTCCCATTTTATTTGCATTTATAATAGCTAATTACATCAACTTGATGAATGTCATTTCATCAGCATGAATACTTAATAATTGAAGCAGAATTAAATTTCAATGGTTTTTTTTCTATGCTAAAAAACTTCACAGTATGAGAATATAATAGACATTGCATCAATCAGAAAAGTTAATGCAAATATGCAATAATTACACACATGCTGTGGAGAGGGAAAACTTTAAGACATGCATATGAATAATAAAGCAACGCTTTGTTGATCACTTTACTTTACAATGCACATGTATGCGCAGCAACAACCTGTAGGAGATGCAAATCTTGGCTGATGTTTGAAGGTGCTTGACCCTAGACAATTCTAGGGGTAGATGATGTTTACTAAGGGAGAATTGATAATGTTGTATTCATAGAGGTTGTTGCTCAAATGAGGGCCAGTCTAGAGAGGTTGCACATTTGTTTTTATTAATCAATATCAAATACTTACCCAATGATAGCAACACACTGCATAGGGTCATAGTGACACTGAGAGAAACATCACCAGCAAGGAGGTAGGAGTAAGCATTGCTTGCAGCGCCCCCTGGTGAACAAGCCATAGCAAAGAAACCTATAGCATTAGCCGGGTCAAATCTCAACAAGTATATAACAGCTAGAGAAATCTGAAAAGAAGAATAGCAACTTCAGAACAACCAAACATTCAATCATGTTCAAAACAGACACTTGAGCATCTTTCTAAGATATGCTTCATCAGGGAAAAGAGGAAGTTGACAGGCAAATAGGGGACAGCAGAACAATTCAAGTTTTCATGAAGACAGGATGCTGAAAAACTACAAATAGAATGGATTCATAAGAATGATTCCAAGTGCTGTATTAATTGTCAGATTACTAATTATATACCTTGTGAATTACAAATAGAAGTTTCATTTAAATACAGTAAAACCTCACATAAAGACGACCTCAATAATAAGACCACCTCAAAATTAAGCACACAATTTTCAAGTCCATTATCCCTTTTTTGCTCTTTATTCAACCTCAATATTAAGACCACCTCAACATTAAGACAAGTTTTCAAGAGTCCCAAGGGTGGTTGCATTATGGAGGTTTTACTGTAATGCATTAGAATAACTATCTTAAGTCCCTTTCCAACTGTTCAGAATCAAGTTGGTGAGGCCTTGTTTACTTGACAAACTTCTATCTGAATACTCGGTATATAAATATCAGGTCCTGATGTATCTTTTTATGCAAGTCAAATTGAAATGAGCTACCGGTATTTGAAACCAAGTATTACATGTATTCAAAATCAGTTTTCGGACCTGATAAATTTGAATGAACGAGGTCTGGCTGTATATTATTGCTTTTGAAAAAATAGGTAAGACAGATTACGCCAGTAGGCAATAAACACTGTGGTAAACCTTATTGTAGATTTTATGTCCACAGATAAATACAGCAATCATTATTTTACAACCTAATTTGAAATGTCACAATGTATGTGAAAATGTCATGCAGCAAGTTAAGAGTTATAAAACTGTTAGCTTTGAAAGAAGAATAGACATATTATCAGATGTTTTGTGGACCCAAAGTTTCCATCATGTTCTTGAAAGTGTTTTTATGATATGCCTTATTTTCATAGTTTTTCACACTTGTACCAGTTGTTTCATATTTGTTTCATAGTATCATATTTCTATTCACTACATTTCCTCATCAAAATAAAAGTTAAGTCAAATTCTTAGTAAGAGTAGTTTACTTGCATTACTTAATGTTGGTTTACGGACGAAATAAAGTTCATGAATACACATGTTCAATCTGGATGTTTGCTTCACGCTTGCACTGTTATATTTATGCGTCATGGAAATCGCTGCTAAGTTGAAAGGTTAACGACCTCGTAATTTATCAAATTCTCGTAATTTATTAAATTCTCATTATTATCGTGTCATATGGCCTTTTTAATTGATACCTGTATGTTTTGTGCAAACTGCGATTTTTCACACCTCTATACTTGTCCTTTCGACCGTGATTTTGCAAGTTGTGCCACTTACGAAAATGTAATTAACACTGTTTCATTGTATGTTTATTTGGAGCTCCCATTTGAACAATGTGTGAAATTGTGTCCTCGAGTTACCAGTTAGCTATTGTGTATAGTTTGTGTACTGGCAGGGGCACTCGAGTTTTCGACTTATTTCTGCTTGAGTTATTGGCAGTATATATGAAAATTGAAGAAATAAAGTCCTGACTCTGACATTTCTTGTCATATCTGGGGTTCTTGAGTTGTCGCCTGCTTGAGTTATCGAAGTTTAACTGCATCATTGTTTGCGGTGTTTTGATTGTTTCTTAAACAATTTGTCGTAGTCTATAACATCCAAGTTTCAAACTGTAACTTGTACAAACCAAACTCCTAAACTGACTTTGTGATGTCTTTATATTTAAAAGCATCAATTCTGATATATTGAGTGGTATTGGTTAGTGCGTCCGTTGTGACGATGTCACTGATTTAAGCTATAACCTTAACATAAAATGAAACCTCACCTAAAGACCACACGTCTGAATAATAAGATCACCACGAAATTAAGAACAATTGTCAAGTCCATTTCCACTGTTTTGCTCTTTTTACAGCCTCAATATTAAGACCAACTAAATGACCAGTTTTCAAGGGTACCAAAAGTGGTTATATTATTGAGGTTTTACTGTAAATATTAATTGTGCATCAACAAATGTTAAAAGAGCTGGAGTGCATTATAATGTACTTAAGAGATCTGTCAAGACATCAAATCAGACAGATACCTGAGTATAATTGATGGAAGTTGTGTAAGCAACACAAGCTTATACCAGATTGTTTAATACACTCAAATATCATATATCTGAATAACCGTATTATAACCGCAAATTCTTTCACACGACTTCTGGATTAAATGACAGCAAAATTATGTTGAAAATATCAAGTGGTTTGAAGTTTAAACATAACGCACATACGATATATAAAGTGGTTTTAAAATTTAAAACAAAACAGTGATTACATACCCAGTACTAGAGGGAATCGGGAATCTTAACTGGTTTTACAAACAAAGTCTGGTTTATAGCTAGTCGCATTAAATTAATTAACCTGGATATCATTTTTTTAAATTATAATGCGGCAGTCTAACCAGAATGTTTTGCTAAAACAGTGAAGTTTTTACAGCAACTATCAGTTCTTTATGAAGTAGCTTTTACTATATGATATAAGGCAACGTATATGATTCTGATCTGTGATAAGTTGTGGCCACTAAAAACCTCTTTGGCATTTTTTCATGGCTTAGTTAAACATACTAAGTAGAAATATACTAGAATACTGATTGTTAACATGGGACAGATATCATCATAACTAAGTGGTTTTACAGGAGTTTGATTAATTCTTGAAATCACCAAAAGCAGGTGGGGTCTTTGGGCTACTACCCATCATTCATACAAGAAAAGTAGGTGGGTGACGATGCTTAAGTAACTGGGTACATTCACTGACTCCTGGCTCTTATTGACACCTAATGACCTATATGGTTTCAGACCGAGCTCTGGCATGAATTCCAACTGAATACAACTTGGAAAATGAAGACTTATGAGTAAACCCAGTAACCATAACAGATTTAATCCATTGAAAGTCCTAGAAATTAGGAACAAATGCTACACTTGAAATGAAATATCCACTTAAACCCACCAATCCCAAAAGAAAATGCAACAGTAGAGGGAAAATTGGTTAAGTTGGTAATCTTTAATGATGAATTGTTCCTAAAACAAGAAGTTTTGCACCCATGTAGTCCTGCAAACATTTAGCAATGTGAGTCAACAAAGAGACACAAATTGGTGCCACACAGCTGTGGTTTTGTTTTGGAAAAAAACATCAATAACTTGAGTGACAATTCTTACCAGTGGCATGAGAACAAACTGTGAGAACATTCCAGTGACCGGCCCGACCGGTTTACGTAATACTTCCTTAACAACAGACAGCTCAGTCTTACAACCCATGGCGACATTAGCAAGACACACCAACACTATCACCATTCCTGTAAACGAATGACTCAATGCACTTTCCAATCGACTGATAGTGACTTCATACTTGTCTGGCAATTCATACCAATCATTATGGTCTGGTTCTAAATGTGTTACCAACTCATATGAGTCTGGTTCTAAATGTGTTACCAAATCATATGAGTCTGGTTCAGGTACAACGGGAGTCTTATTGACAAACAAACGTAAAAATGTTCTTCCAAGAAATGTTCCTTTGACAACTGCAGTGAAGTTCTTGGTTTCTTTGGGATATAGAAGATATGAGAAATTCGACCGTGTTTCCATTAAACCTGTGTCAGCTGCTACAGGCATAATCCTGAACACTGTATCCTGGTAGTTGACAATGGTGAATGTCACCGACTTCTCCTCCGTTTCCTTCAAGTGCATAGGAAAGTCCGTGTGCGGTTCCGTACCCACTAAATATGGGTTCGTTTTATTGGCTGCAACACATCCGTACAGTGATATCAAACAATTCAGAACAAAAAGCATGCAAAGTTTCACAGGACAAGCCATTTTTTGCTCGCTGTTTAAATTAGAACATTAAATGTTCGAATGTCACGTTTGTTTACTTCCGAATCGTGTAGAGATCAAAATCAAGGGAAACAACTCTGAAATTGTCATTACATTCGTCATCAAATAGTTTCGAAATGATACTTCGCCCCAGGCATTAAATATTTGACCTAACCCTGTCAATACATATATTCATAACTAATGATAAAATCACGTTTTACCATGTTATAAATTACTGCAGTCACATGATGAGAGTATCAGAAAATGATGAAATGCTCGATAATATTGATATGTGACTAATACATTTATACACACATCTATGATATCTACTATTAGGATATATAGGCAGTGGTAGCATGCCTAATTCCAATATGCAGGTTAAGGGTTTGAATCCTGCCTTGGGCAGCAAGCTTCACAATCCCTGAAATAGGCCATGTACTGGATAGTTACCCAGGAAACTGTCTTTATAACTTGTTTTACAATTGATATAAAATAAAAACTTAAATGAAAATATCACTAATTGCGCTGTGTGTCTTAGACTTGAAAACTGGTGGACAAAGCTTCACATCTATACTTTATCAATCAGATCTCTTCTCATGTTTTATTTTACTTTATGCTGATCAACACAATTCATTGTTTGATAGTCATGTATGACTGTTGGACATATTTTGTAGATGAATGCTAAAGTCATGAAATATAAACATATACATGTTCAATCTAGCAACATTCAGCGAGTTATGACACTGTTTAAATGTAATGAACAAAGCACTTTTTTTTAATTTTCATATTTTATTCATGTTATAAAACAAAATACATAATTATGTAAAAGCACAAAATTGCCAAGATGAAAATACAACACAAGTCTTATAGAGTAACGCAGTTTCACTGCAACAGAAATAAGAACAATTTCAAAATCACCATGCAGGTTAGTACATGAATTCGATTGAATACATATAGCTACAGAAAACAACACAGACCTGCACCAGGTACATTTTCTGTCCAATTCAAGTAATTAACCACCTCATGCAATTTTATTACAATTTGGCTATATTGGAGCCAAGTTGGAGTCTCAACAGCCAATGGCTATTTGCCCATTTACTAACACACGAGTCGATGACCACCTTACTGCATAACTTTTTATAAGTTGTCGGCATTGAAAAATGGTCAGGCATTTAATGCAGGTTAGTTTTAAATATCCAAACAATTAGTCGCTAACAATTATACATAGATCTATTCCAACAACAACAACACACTTTACTACTTGAGCAATCAGAATAACAAAGGGTTTAAAATATTATAAACTACAACTATTACCAAGCTCCATCAAATTGAAAGTAACTGTACAAAATGGAATATTTAAACATATGGAAATATGAGAAAAGCAAGTCTTGCAAAGAAAAACTGGTAAAATTTAGGATGAAATAATTTATCTATTAATTCTTGAGGAGTTGGATCACATCATGAGAAACAATTATGCGGAATTATCTTCATTTCTGCTGATTGATGAATTGGTCGGATTAAATACAAAAGTTCATAAACCGAAGTATTTGTAAATAAACTGAACAATATGTTATAATAAAAAGGTTGTATTGAGTTTATCAATATTCACCTGTGATCAAGGTTATCAATGTTGAGATCAATCTCCATACTCACAACTTGTTTATGTTCTCAACTTATTTCAGTTGAATACAAACTTTTGTTATGTCTTAGGAGCTGTTTAGATTAAATAAGATTCATACAGAATTTGAGAAATGCTGAACAACACTTCGAATATCTTGCCACAATTAATTTCGTTAACATAAAATTAAAAACTAAAGGTTGGAAATAAATTTCAAGTTTCGTAACGTTGGACCCAACAAATGATCATCGCCAACAACCAACAATGAAATCAATGATAACATGTGAGAATTAAACACTAAAACCTGATGAAGGCTCCTCGATCCACTTGCGTATAAATAAACTGTTGATCTTCTTTCTCATACATTCAAATAAATAACTTATAAGTAAGTGCTATCTTTCTTTAGATTGTAATGTGACAGGAAGCAAGTCTTTGGCAGGAAATCCATGATTGACCAGCAATATAATCACCATAGTAACAAAAGGGGCCATCAACAACCACTGTAAGTCTTCTAGAATTATCTGGTTAAACCTAAAAATGAATACAAAAAGTTAAATGAAGTAATGGACTGTGATATAACATGCATAGCGATTTAAAGTAAGTATATTCAGTGATTTATAGAGACAAAGTATGTATGTTGACTGACCAGTCTCAGCAATTTCTTCTGCAATCATCATTCTATCAAGTAAGTCTGAAGTGAATTTGATTAGAGTAAGACAAACCATTGCCAGAATAAAACATCTCTTCAGTATAACTCAATGTACATTACTCAATAACCAAAGGGCATTACAGTCATGCATACTAATCAAGGAAGACGGAGGACAGTAAACTGATCTTACTCAACTTTGTCACTTACTGTTACACAAATCTAATATAACAATATACATACCTAATAGGAAACTGTTCTGTGGCTATTTGACCATTTTTATTGGTTAAAACCAAGGTCACATGACCATGGCTTGGTCTAGGATATGAATCAACAAATATACTATAAGCTCCTGGATTTGCATACACTCCACGGAAAAGTAAGTGACTACCAAAATACACCTGAAACGAAAATCATCTGAGTAATATTCAGCTAGAATTAATTTTTTTGTAAAGGAATGGAGTAATGTACACCATAGAAAGCTATATCTCCAAATGGGAAAATAATTAATTAACATGAGATTTTCACCTAAAAGCCTTCTTATTTCTATTTTTCGAGTTCTTATTTACTGAAAAGAATCAACATCAAATAGTACATTTTTCTTCTTAATCAACGCCAGTCGGACTCATCACAGGGCTATCAGCTTTGGAAGTTAACTTTAAGAAAAGGGTTTTATATTGCTTTTCTTCAAATAACTCCAAACCAACAATAACAATTGCAGTAGATATCCTGTCCATAGGCAGTTCATTGCTTGCATACCTTTTATCTATATTTCTGCAACATGGTGTCAATATTCAACCAATACTAAGTCTTCTATAACCAGAATGTGTACAGGACATGTGTCGAGGGTTTGCTTCAAACTGTGGTAACTCAGGTTTTGAAAGGAAGAATTTTCTCATTTTGCTCTAAACTGTCAATGTTAGAAATAAATAAGATAAAAAATAGTTGCCTTAACCTTAGCATACTACAGAAATGGAAATGTGTGGTACAGAATAATAAATCCAGTAAGAAAACATATCTAGGGGGGCAATTTGTGATGTGAAATAACAAAATAATTCTTACCATTAATGAATACAATGATTTTCTGTGCTCGGTTTTTACATATGTAGGATCCTGTATATTGAAATCAATGTGAAACATACTTCCAGTGACTTCACCCCTTATTCTACTGCTCTCTTGTACATAAATACCAAACTGAAATTACACAGTAGTACACAAAACATTAGGGGAGCTGCAGGTGGTCACCAGCTTAACCAGGTGGTTGCAGGTTTGAATCATGAAAAGCTCACAACCACACCTCTACATAAAACACTCACAACCACACCTCTACATAAAACACTCACAACCACACCTCTACATAAGACACTCACAACCACACCTCTTCATAAGACACTCACAACCACACCTCTACATAAGACACTCACAACCACACCTCTATGTAAGACACTCACAACCACACCTCTACATAAGACACTCACAACCACACCTCTACATAAGACATAAGTACTGGTTTTTACAATTTTATTTAGTTCAAAGTAAGAAGTACTGTTTCATCAATAAAAAACACAACAATCAGGCCAGTCCAATCAGTACCAGAAAAATATTCCACTGAATAAAAAGCCGTAATATGAACAAGACGTCATGAGCATGTAACAAAAAGAAAAGGTCCCATTAATACGCTGGTCTGATAACACAATTAACATGTGGAAGAAAAATTGAAAAACCGTCCATGAACACAGGGTTTTATTAATGAGATTGCCTTAATTCTAAGGTCAGTTAGTGTGGTTTTACTGTACATTTAAGAGCATCCACTAGCAATTCTAATACTAAACCATACCTTTTGCTTGGCATAGGTAAAATCATTTGGAGATTTTGTGTCTCCAGTTAAAGCTAAGGCAAGAGTATTCTCATAGATCTCATCTTGAAGTATATTAACATCAGTCTCTTCACCAGATCCCATACAAATTAATGTACCATCATTGGTTGATATTAAAACTTCCAGCCCTTCTGATTGAACAACCAAGTCATGTGATAAAATTTGGACCAATGAGGTTTCTCCAATTGGAAAATGAGTCTTGCAAGTCTGATCAGTTGAGACAATATGTAAGGCACCATCATTTGACATAAAAACCTGAAAAGAACAAATTAAAGTACATTTATACTTTTACTAAGTCAGTTGAAGCTTCTGCCATTTTTTTTATAAATCATATAATGTATAAAGTTTAACGACATTTTACATCTTCGTCAAAGGATAAACCAAAACCAACAGAGTACTTATTTATTTCATGCTTTCTGTTTGTTTACTGTTGAATAATTGTGAATTACTATCTGATAAACGCACAATGAAATTATCAAAGATATAATGACGTCATATAAAATATTGAGGCATTCAACGGTGAGTTATTTCACCTTGGGAGCATCAGACTTATGTGCTACTTGTGAAAATTATGTCTGCTGATCGCTCGGGTGAAATAACTTGCGATCTTACACTGGAACACACAAAAATTCTCAATATGACTAACAAAAGGTGTTTGTCAGTATCATTAAACACATACATTCCCCTTCTCTTGCACACTCTTCAATACTTAATTGTTCTCATGATGCCATGTAGTTTATTATTCTGCATTTCAATAAACTATTAAATTTTAGTCACCTAAATTATAGATGTAGAAACTTCAAATCTAACAAACTTTAATGTGACAATTATACTCACAATGTCAAATCCTTTCCTTATACTGGATATTTTGGTAATGAGAACATTAGACAGTATAGGATGTCCCACCCTGATCGGCCATTTATCTAGAACTTTACCAGTCACTCCATTTATGGCGTACACATCCCTATAAATCAAGAAAAACACAATTATCAATAAGACGGCAGATATTTGTTCAACAAACTGATTTTCAATAAAAATAAGTTACATATTTTGCCTCCTCTGTAAACAGACATGACCTGAATCAACTGTAACAACCATGTATTTTTCTAAGACTCTAATCATGTTATAACTGACAAGTCAACAGTTGCATTAGCTGAATGCCGCCATTAACTACCAGTAAATCTGTTTATAAGACATAGCAGCTGTGTCACTGGACAGTAAATTTTGTTTTTACACATTTCCTAGATATTTAGAGGACCAAAATTTGCCATAGTGATATAAAGTGAAGTTACATCATACTTTCTTGATAATAATAGTTAGACCATGGTTTTTCCAGTTAGCTAATCAGTACTCTGTATTCGGAGCTTCTGTATCGTATCGACATAACCTACTTACGGTCTATAAAGTCATCTATGGGGTAATACTATATAAGGTATTTTTTAGGGCAAATTGCACGAGATTTTCATGTGTAGCTAGTCACGTGGTCTAAGTCAGATAGATATCTCGTGGATAATGATTTACACCGTTAAAGAAGAAACCACAATAAAATCATTACCCTTCGTTCGTAGGAATAATTACATCAAGGTATCCGTCATTGTCAACATCATGAAGTCTACTACCAGGGGAGTTGTCCCCGGATATTGAAACTTCCCACGCCATCGTACCATCCTCGTTCAAGCATATAACATTACCACTGGTATCTATAGCGATGATCTCAAGTGTGGAGTCCTTGTTCACATCAGCCACTGTCAGCTAATGTAATAAAAGGTGGCTTCAATTTAGTATAAGTTGACATTATTGCAGTTCAGAAAATTTGTGAATCAGTTCAATATTTTGCAAGGAACAAGATTTGCAAACCGCTGAAAAGATTACTGTTATTGTTTCATATTCACTTGTATGCAAATGTACTTCTGTGAACAAAGAAAATGACCTTAGCTGAAATGTTTGCAATATTCTTGACTATTCTACGTCACTTAAAGAAGAGGTTAGAAATCGTACAGCTGCTCTCAAATGATATTATCCACGATGAAAATCAGATTCATACCTGACCATGGATAATTCCCATACTGTATGGGAAACCAGCTCTGTCCTTCACCTCCCCATCAATATCAATCACATGCACGTTACCAGCTGATGTACCAATCACTATCTCCAGAGGGCCACCATTTCTATCCATGTCAATCACAGTCGGAGAGAATAAAACATACGCTGGAAAACCAGACGTTTTCTGAAAAACATTAGACATGCATAATCAGACGATATTCTGTGGTAAAAATTCATTTTCATGTAAAGAACTGATAGAAATTGTTTGCATTCAAAAGTTACTAGAAAAGTAAAACAATGCTCATTAACGTGCATCACATGGATGTCAACAAAACATCACACATCAAATTTTAAAAGAAATAAGATTCTTCCATACCCAGCCATATTGCTGGTGCTACCATCAAAACTATCTTTTGATTTTACAAGTTTTGATAAATGGTAATACATGTATTTACTAATTTAAATATGTTAACACCCAAGGTGAGATCAAGGCAATATTTTCAAATTTCAGATTGTTACTAACCATATAAGTTGGGAAATTTAGCATGTTAAACTGGTAAATAGAAATTGGTAAATAGATTAGCAATAATAGCCAATTATTAGGAATAAAAGTAAAGGATATAGTGAATAATTAATGGACAATTGCTTTTTATATAAACTGCCTGTTAGGGAAAAGCCTCTAACTTTATCAATTTTTGGCTAATTTGAACCAAATTTTTTCTTCAGACTTATTGGGAAATTTTACATACAAATTGGGAAAAATTGGGAATATAGCTGAATAACGGCTACAAACACAGCTGAAAAAACCTGTAACCACCGAGAGAATGTTTGAAAATTTGTAACTAACCGTAGTGAGATCAAGGAATATGGAATGTATGATCTCCAGGCTCGTCAGGTTAATTATTATAACACCAGAAACAACATATTTCCCTAGATCTGTATCATTAATGTTGTTGATATGATCAAAGTTTTCTGGTAGCCTGAAAGATATATACCAACAAGCTTATTGTCTTAACAATAAATTCAATAACACATTCTTAAACATACACATGAAGGAATCAAATGAAAACAGCCATCTTTGCAATATAATATCACTGCATCAATACATTTTTAGGATGAACATTAGATAATATAACAAATTTAAAACTGAGCAATCAAGCTTCAATCTCTATCAACCTAAGGATGACAAAATGAACAAGAAAATTAATGGCAGAACGAATGGATGTGAAACATCAGTGAACTGGGACATGCTGACAACATGCTCATCCCTTGGTATCCAAGCATCCCGTTGTTTCATTGAATTTAGGTCACTGGTTGCTGAGAAATAGCAGACATAAATGTGGGACAGATGGATAGATGCAAATACTAACACATGGGCGGACGGACAGACAAGACGAAGCAGTGACTAAATGCTACTCCTGCAGAAAGCAAAATATAATTCAAGGGCTTTATTTGAACATTAATTGAACAAGAATTAAAATAATAAAAATGAGACTAGTAATTATGTATTACTAACAAAGTTTTTACAAACCATTCATTAATGCAATGATTGTGTGTTTGCAGAAAATCTGAAAGATTATCTCTAAATTATAGTCACAGGTACTAGACACATAGTGTCATTTCACTCATAATATGCCTATTATACAGCAACGAAAGAAAAGACAAAGAATGTTGGATATCACCAACATAACACGAAAATGACATGGGGTTATTCCAGAGTGTTTTTTTTGGTGATTTATTCAGTGTCGAGGAGTTGTTTGAGAGATTTCAATCAAATGAAAAATGTTACTGCTTAAATAATTTCTCTTGCCTACTGAAAAAATTACAGCAATTTGTTCGTTATTTACGACAGGATCATGTTTGTTTAGCTCGACTTTTCGATTCCCTGTTTACTTTTTATTTCTTTATTATACAATAGGCATTTTATGAGTGAAATGACTGTATGCGTCGAGCACCTGTGACTGTAATCAAATACCTGTAATCTTCCTCGTCAAAAAAGTATGAAACAGGAATGACTAATTCTTCCATTCTATGGTCATTGTTCATATCAGCAAGAACAGGGGTTGCCATAACATGAGCATCTACTGGCAGATAACTCTTGTCCTGTAGAAGAAGATGTCTTCAATTACATTTTTCAACAGTATATCAGTTAACCTATAACTTAGCCTTTGTTGTCTGGCATGCATCTAACAACTTTCTGTGGCACCCTACTTCGTCCCATTTTTTTGTAATTACAACGATAATCATGGAAAATTCCATTTCTCAAATCATCACAAGAACCCGTCTCACCAGGGTCTAAAACTCCTGATTTATAGACGGGTCATCCAGAGCTCTACTGGTAGAACTGAGCAAGCCAATATAAGACCAACCTTACAATTGTTTGTTTGACATAACCCTACCCAGCAAAATTTAGGTGGGAAGGTAGGTGGGTAATTCATTTAGTATGGGCCATTTTCATGGGTTGGTAGGGTTATGCCAAACAAACATTTTTTTAATTATAGCTTAAGATTTACAATTCATTTTTACTTTTAATTTCTAACTAGACTAAAATTCTCCTAAAATCTTGATTTGTTGATTGAGCAAATTTAGCAAGAGGTACTAAGTAAACCTGAGAATACTGCCAGTGAAATTTAGCTAAGGAGGTTAAGAGTTTTTTGCAAAGACTGGTAGCAAAAATGAAAACTGTCAAGTAAGAAAACAATAAAACATCACAAATCTACTAACTTAAAAAAATAAGGTAATATTAAATTTCTAGTACATTTCAATGTGTTTTCTATCAATAATGGATCAAGAAAATTTTAAGATTTTTTCAGTAATAAACGAACATCAACAGATTAAAACATCAAAGTTTTTAAATGAAATGATTCAACATTTGTATTCAGCCAGATGTCTAACAGCCAGATTCTATCTGATATAGCATGCTACATACCTCCTTTCTAATTGTGGTAAAATCTCTCAAATAACTGTAAACATCCTTTCCAGATGCAGAAATCACATCTTTGTACCAATTCTGTTGCACATATACTGGAGGAATCTGTGAAACATAACAGCAAACTTGTTTTCAATATGAAAACTATGCTATTTTCTTGTATATTCGTGCTGTGCCCATTATAAGCAGAACATTCAAGGAATAATCCTACCATACACAATTTACTTACTTAAATTTTTATTGATTCCCATAAAAACAACATTATTGTAAATCATTTCATAGTCTAAAGCAATATTTCTGTACATTTTGCAATGAAACATGTATTTATAACCTATAAAGGTCAGTGCTCTGAATCGTCTGGAAGTTTCCTCGTTAAATTTGTGCCACAGGGAAATCTGCTTTGTTCTGGTTTATTAACGCTTGATGACATAAAAAAGGTGATGCAATTTCATGACGAAATATGATGGGCACCAGACTATTCTATAGAGGCCAGTTTCTAACTCCTTTTGGTAAAACTGGGTATTGTAATGTATCTATCTATTAAGTCCAGTTTTCTTTCAAAAACTGAAAACTGAAACTGGCTCCTATGGACTATTTCTTTAATCTTGAAAGTAATTAGGTCAAAAGTAGCAAACATGCAGTTGAACAATATTGATTTCTGAGGGACACAAACTTAATGAGAAGACACAAATTATATGAAAGAGGTATACATTGTATAAATGATATCATTTTACACTTACAAATATGTAGCAAGTAAACGTATTTGTTGTAGAAACCTGCAGTCTAATTACACAAGACAAATTATCACAAATTTACCACAGAAGAATAAATTAAACTGAATATGCAATATATCTAACAAGCTTAACAATTGGCTCATTGTGATGTTTCATGTACGCCAACGTTGTGACTGGTAAATAATACAGTACAATTTCTATATTACCTCAAAGGTTCTGTCTTTGAATGCTGTTCCATTTGGAGTATAAAATATGAGCTCTCCAGAAAACGTCACAAACAAGATATCAAGCATTCCATCATTGTTGATGTCAAACTAGAAGACAAGAGAATATAACTGTCAAAGTATTACATTTGCAACTACATATATCAATGTGATTCAGAGGAGTTTGTGTAAATCTGTTGTAAACTGTTGTTTACTGAACCTAAGTAACGATATGTTTATGCTTCAACCTTGAAATGTGATGTGTCTTTGAAAAACATCCAATCATATCACTACATGTATTGTCAACAAATTTCTATTTTATTATTTTTCAGTGTTTTTAAGCCATGTTATCCTATCTGAAGTGAATATACTTACTCCTAGAACAGGTAATTTCTTAGTAAAACGGGAAACATTTTAACTGATGCTGATCACATTTCCTTTGACAAATATTTCAAATATAATTATATATGTAGCTATGTAAGAGTGACCTCCCTTCAAATGTTGGCTAATCTTGATTAATGTACCACTAGAAGTTAATAAATACAAGATTCAAAAACAAGACAGCATTTTTCAGTCATGCTGTTTTTTCCTACTTTCCCTGCCTTGATGCCCGGTATGCATACTATATCCCAACAAAGGACCTGCTTCCACATAAGTGATAAAGAAATATATTTCTTTCACTTTTTGTTAGTTTGAATTTATTTATTTTACATCGATTGTGAAACAAATGACGACATCTTTCTATTAATTACTCTGGACAAAGTTCTATCTCCCTGGTTTCCATCCAGTACTTATATAGTGAAAACAGTTAATCAGAAGCAGAGAACAAATAAAACCCTTCCACAATTTAACAAATAGTACAAATACCCAATTGCGATTTCTAGATAATAGATTGCTACAAAGAAGTGAAATATCAGTTTGGTTCGACATAAGAAGAGCATTCATAGTATAAACATGACTATTATTGGGTTTACCTCACACTTTTTAACAATATTGCTCGATAAACAGCCCCCCTACCATGTACCTGTACTGGAGAAGCAAGAATTGAAGTATCCAATTTCTGAGTCGGCCATTTTGAGTCAGCGATGGTCTTGCCAGTTTCTGCTTCTATAACTGTTTGTGACTCACTTAGAGGTGCAGCAACTATATTCAGTTTTCCATCAGCATTAATATCTGCAATCAAGGGTGCAGCAGCAAAGGGAGTGTGAGCTATCTCAGCAGTCCATAACTTCATAATATTGTAACCACACCTGAAAGGAATTTTTTAATCAATGTATGGATTTATTTCAAATGGATAAACATCATATATTAAACATCAAAAGTTCAATCTTTGATTCAACCATAATCACACTATTATATAACAAATAACCTACTTGACAAAACATGGCACACAAGTCCATATACTCCTAGGGTTCAGACTTTAGAGGTGTAACAAAAAATCAAACTATAAACGGATTGCAATTATTACGAGTTCAGTTTCAGATACAGGATTAATGGGATCTCAAAAATTGGGGTCATGGACACTACCGTTTGTTCTGGATACTTTTCACTATTATTTGTTTAAAGTATAATCCTGGAACACGAGTTGAGGATTACATTCCCGTAATCGTAGCCGCTTGCTTCTGTTTTCTGACTACAGTAGTTATCGCCTTATGCATCAATTAAAACTTCATTACAAATAGTCATTATAGTGTGTGAACTATTTCAATAGGCTGCTCTAGTTTCAGCAAATACAATGTGTATAAGGTATAAACATCTTGTTAATTGATTACCGAACTAGGGGTGTCAATAATAATTGATTGAAGTTGAACTAGCAGGGAAAACATCAAAAGTAAGCAGGGGTCGGGGAGTACTCCGCTTAATTATGATCACTCATACAAGAAAAGTAGCTGGGTGATGATGCGTAAGTTACCAGGTAATTTTACCAGCTACCGGCTCTTATTGACACCCCTGCCGGACACTATAATTAGCAATGCGTATCCGAAATAAATCGTCCCATTTTAGTACACTTTTCTAAAAGGATAATTTAATAGAAATTTGCTTCATACAAAGTACCTCGTTTTTTCTATTTGATCAGCCTTAGCCTTTGATGCAAGATGAACATCATCTATGGAATACGCAACCGAGAAATATAAAACTAAAACGAAGTTTACGACTACAAACTTCATCTTTCTCAGGGCGCGGACATCTTGGGGTTGCTTATAAACCATGACGAATATGACTATCGCTGTCGTCTACATATACATATGTTCGCGAACATGAACTAAAATACAGAACATGAGTGGGCATTTAAATAATGAAAAATAATAACTGTTGATGATTCAAATGCATTGTGTGCACAGAAGTACCTATTCATATACAAAAATAGTTGATATAGAACCACATTAAAGCAATTTAGAGGATTTAATTTCAAATCTAGCGAGCTGATTCGTGTGGTATAGGCCCTATAGGTCATGCAGTGGTGTTCTGAACGAGATGAATAATCGTACATAATTATAGTATTTTTTAATATCACACATTATTAAATGTTTCCAGTTTAAAACAATAACGTAAACTATAGGATAGCGAGCAGACTAAATATATTAAAAAGGAACAGTTCAAAACATCTATTAGGGTGTAATTTTACAAGATGAGATTCAATATCGTAGACGAATATGGAAAAACAGAACATAAATTTATTTAAAAGTTAAAAGAAATTGTTAACTTTTGCATTTCTAATTAGGTTCTATATGCATCAAATTTTTTCTAAACATTATAAAGCCTCGGCTATTATGTCAATCGTTTGATGCTTTTTTGTTGGATCTGTTTAAATTACGCATCTGAGAAATAGCCTATGGGGCTCTACCAAATCAAAAGAAATAGAATGTGTATGCCTAAAATTAAACATTTGTAATCAAATCTCAAATTTCTGACTAAAGCATGTGCTCTTTATGTTTTTTAGGAAGATTCAGAGTTAGTTCGTTACCTTATATTCATTACTAGATACGTACATGGCGTAATGCACATAAGAGTGTCATGCGTTCTCTCCCTTTATCCCTATCTTAAAGAGATAAAGAGAGAGAACTCGTGTCAATCTCCTGTGGTTTAAAGTCCGAAAGACTGTTAATACTGTTAGTACTGTTAGTGGTGGAGCGGGTGATCGAACCTGCGACCCATGGATTACTAGTCCAGCGCGTTACCGCTACAAAAAAACTTTCATATAAATGATATTATGACTGTATAACAAGATACACACATGCGATGTCCACGAAAAATCAGACCCATGTGTAAGCCTCTGGTGTGGAAATTACAAGACTAAAATAAGAAAACAAGAAGTAGGTGATATCATGCTCTACCCCAGAGGAATAAACGAAATCGACAGCATACAGATCCAACCGCCCACAGATACGCATGCGCACAAAACGCCAGGACAATCGGCAACTAGGCACGTATACCGCACAATCAGTCGCAACAGTAGGTAGAAGAAAGGTAGAGCGAGTAGCTGCACACGTCATACATTCATACATTCATACATTCATACATTCATGAATACATTCATACCAATCTTGTCCCTGTTCCGTGACGGTACTATGGAAAATGTTCCCAGTCGACAAGGCTATGGATTAACACAGTTGCATGTTATATATAAATGGTTGTCTCTGCATAATCATTGAAGTCATACAACACCAGTGAACTTTTGTCGATGAATTGACAATGTACATTATGTTATTATTTTTTGCTCCAAAGAAACTGGAAACTGGGACACCCATGCACGTTCTAGATAAGTATATGTGTAATATATACAGTTTACATAACGTTCATTAGAATTTCAAAGTTTTAATTAAGATTTATGTTGTCCCTGGTTAAAAGCATTTCACTGTTACCAATGAATAACTCAGTGATGGACCAACTATTCTTATTTCTTTATTCATTAAGTTTAGGCCGAATTTAGGTTTGTAAATTGAAATATAATTCTTTCTTTATAATGTTACCGCATTGGCATGAATAATGGTAAATTCTAGCTGCGTTTTAATGGCGTTAAGTGTAAAACATGACCGACTTGGGTACTTGGGACTCATTCACTGTCCAGGTCTCACTGTCGCAAATAAGAAACATGAAATTCCTAAATTACTACCTGGACAATCTGAGTATAAGTCCATTCTTTGAAAAAAGAAAACTTCCTGAATTTGGCCATAGAGAATTTCGTCATATGCACCCATACTCGGGTTAAATACCTATGTTTATAAATACATGTATTGGACAACAACCACGGATATCCCTGTAATTAAACTTTCTTATCACGTCTAACATGCACTTGACGAAGGTCAATGGACGAACAAACAACACAGAGTAGATATATAAAGATATAAATTAACTTCCTTCTCTAATCGGTATCAGGACATATTACGTAAGCATGTTGACGCTGTTTGGAAGCTCGAGTAGAGCTCAGGTTGAACTAGTTCATAAAATTGTGACAATGTCTTACCAAATTCAACTAAACCTTTTCACTGCACACCTCCCAGTGAATACATGCAACATGCATAGTATATGTGGACGTAGTGAATACATAACATACGTATAATTTGACGGTACTAACAATAACCACGTACAATGGAGGTGTTAGACTTGCTTCTGTCCCGAGCTCTGTTATTACAATACAATACGGTAAACGTATGTTAAGAAAACACATTGTCACTTGACAACTGGAATATGCTTAGATATTCAAGTTATGGGAGAGAGAGAGAGAATACGTAACTACAGGGAACGCCACATACACAAGACAGTGCCTCCCCACGCAGACCTCCTGGAAATAAACAATCCACAAAACATAAGGTCAAAGGGTACACCAGAGACAATGTTCATAGTTGAAAGCTAAACGGCCGTCAGAATAAAGACGAAATTAACCTAGGTGACAAATAAGTCAGGTAAAAATAACCAAAGTTCCAAACGCGACTGGTCCATTGTTTGTCCAATTAGATGCCCAGCGTTTAAGGTATTCCTTAGGGTAATATGTTTGTTTATTTGAATTCAGGGAATAACAAAATTTAAGGCTTGTCAGTGTTGGTAACGGGAATAAAGATAGGAATGTTATTTAAACATACAGATATATATCTATCTATAAATCTAGTGAGGCCTGAATGACTCTTATCAGAAAATACCTTGCAGTTTTCTGCACTATCTTTGCAACTGATAGAAAACGAGGGGTGTCCAAGATTTACATAGACAGTTGATAGATAATTTACCAACGACACGGGGTACAGACGCTATTTCTGTAATACAATGTGAGGTATATAGGACCACAACTTTCAGAACATTCTGTACTTCACAGTTAACCAACCCAAGCCATAGCTGCGTTGAAGAATTCAGTATATAATTACTGTCTCGACCAACCTGGTGGCATATAAGCCCAAATGGGCCGGTAGCTCTATATGTCAATCGTTCTATATATACATGTATATGAAAGTGTTTATTTATTACAGTTTCACATATTTAAAGGGCCAGCCATTTCTGACTTCTGAGACACCTACTTTCTGAGCATATTTACCTTCATGTAGTGCCTGGCACCAGGCAGGTAGGCACACACTAACCATTATTTAACTAGCTGGCGCCTCACCAACCGGCCATATCAGAACAGACTCCTACCGGGATTCGAACCTTCGGACTCCTGATCCCAGGGCGGATTCCTTAACTACTCGACCAAGGAAGACGGTATGTAATCATAATATTTATGTATAATACAGTTAAACCGTAATAATAAGACCACCCATGGGACCCTGGTAAACTGGTCTTCATATTGAGGTGGTTTTAATATTAAGGTTGAATAGAGAACAAAACAGTGAAAATGGACTTGAAAATTGTGTTCTTAATTTAAAGATGGTCGTATTTTCGAGGAGGTCTTTAAGTGAGGTTTTACTTTATTATGATTTAATACATTCACATCTTATCTCTTTTACGACAAGTGCGCTTCATAATCTGGCTCGCCTATAAATAGGTTAAATGAATTACCTGGTATGTTAATATCTGAAAACTAATTGGTATATTGAGTAGGGTTGATACATTTTATCACCAACTTGGTATCAATGATAATACTGTAGTAGAAGGACTGTATATTTAATTTCTTGGACACCCCTCGTTTCTACCTTAGATTAAACATATTTCGTCATTCGAGGTACACTGCATTAATAACGGGGATTTGAACGAATATTGCAACGTGATATTGGTTTCCTGAATTAAAGGTAAGTGCGTTTGATATAAAATAGTTGTTTGTACAAGGTTAATACTATTTATCTATGGGGCGCAAAAAAACTAACCCGAGTTTAATTGTGTGGATATTATTATTTTAGCAAACATGGGAAATTATTCGAATCGACGCTTGCGAACTTAATAAAACTGAAAAGTGTGCAGATATAAATATGACCGTATCTCGGTAAACATTAGTCTGATCTTGCTGAAAATTGCTGATACCTGGCATAATATTGTATTCATTTCATGTCATAAATCCACAGATTGAACAAATGAAATCAATAAATGTGATGATGCAAAAAAATCAATACTGCAGCTCCCCATTAAATATGATCTTGTTGATTGGAAAGAGTCTTATAGCGCGTGTGCCCACCCTGACTCAATGTCCCATGTTTTTAAATCGATAAATTCGACCAAAGAATCATGATCTACTTGCAGCCGATGGCCAATATACAAAATTTCGTATATAAATGTTAATCAATAAAACAGTTGATCGATATTAAAAATCTGCACACTTATTAGTTTTGTTAAGTGTATGTGCAAGTCTTCTTGTGTTTAAGTCTTTCAGTGTACTTTGTGTGTGACATGTCTTGCTCGACTACTTGATTCATGTGTAGGAAACTTACACAACAGCATTTTTATTTCGTATGGTATTTAC
This sequence comes from Mactromeris polynyma, assembly GCA_032209605.1. Classification (NCBI taxonomy): domain Eukaryota; kingdom Metazoa; phylum Mollusca; class Bivalvia; order Venerida; family Mactridae; genus Mactromeris; species Mactromeris polynyma. The sequence continues at coordinate 3,694,061 of JASFXZ010000027.1, read as the reverse complement.
ATGTTCATGTTCCATTGTTACGTATTTGCCTCACCTCTCTTTTTATCCCCCTTCCAGTTCGTTTCGTTAATATTTGGTACCCTACAGATGTGGTATTAATACAGAAATTAAACAATCGCTTTCGCTTACTGCTGACTTTTACACAATTTAAAACAAGTTAGTTGTCCTACGTGTTTGATATACAACCATTATTTCAACCAATTGTACTTGGTTTTTGTGAAACAAAATATTTTTGGTACTTTTTATCAGATTTGTTGCATTATTTCACGTTTTAACTAATTTAGTAAACATGGACACGTGACAATGTTTTTGTATAAGCTTATACAGGTTTTGACTTGATGATATATAAACTGCATCATCAAATGTATAAAAATAATATATGTATTATGTCACCTAATGTGCATATATATGCATATGTATACGTATGTATCGAGGATATAGCACGGGTGGTTATACAGTATTGAGTTTATAGCTTTCTGCTAACATTAAACATTGTGCTAGTCATTATTTTTTAAGACTACAGTCGGACCTCGTTCGTTCGAATACATCGGTTCCAAAATTTTACTTCGAATGATACATGGTTTCTGATAATAATCTAGAAATCCACTAGCCCTACGTCCCGGACTAGTCTAACGCTGAATCGGACTACCAATAGTTGAGTTGAAGTTAATCCCGGACAAATCTGTTTTTAAAGCTAACCAACATCAGCAATTATTCAATTGTTAGTCAAACCTTAGTATCCCACAAACACATACATGTGATAATGATTTTAGGTTGTGGAGCTATCATTGTGTATGTTTATTTGTTACTAAATTGACCGATATTCTCGGACAACTAGCTTCCTATAGCCCCTTCCCACCTTCACGATTTCCTCCCCGACCGACACCGACCTGAAGATCGTAGAGTGTATTGGGATGATCGGGGAGGTGATGGGGGTTGATCCCCATTACTCGGGAAGTGTCAGGGTGGGTCGTAGCATCGTCGGGAAGGGCTTTTGGTCCGGGTCAAATTGCCAGGACCTACCCCGACCAACGTAACATAGTCGTGGCGACGTCGGTGAGGTCGTGGTGATGTAGGGACAGGTCGTAGCGAAGTCGTGAAGGACCGCGTGTAAAATTGTCACCACGATCTTCGCCGACCATCTGCGACCCCATCAAGACCATACCACGACTTCGCTACGACCTGGCTACGACCTCTCAAGATCCATCTAGACCTGTTCCCGATCTTAACAAGACTGTGCTGCCATCGCGCCAAGACCTTCCACGACAATAAGTGCATCATGTGATTAGGTGTGATTGCGCTAAGGTTAAAGCAGCTTTCACTTTGCACCATGCCACATAAGAAGAGGGTCAAGAAACGTTTGGTGTCGGTTTAAACCCACTTAAATAACACATCCCGTCCTCTCCAAAACCTGGAGTCATCACAAGGGCAGCACCAGGCATCCCTGGAAGCACCACCGGGAGAGGATTCCTCGAATATGGATCGTCAATCCAATGAAGATGCATCAGCATCAGGAAACCATTCCTTCCAGTCCAATTCAGCTTGTCTGAGTTGTGGGTTCGCCATGTTTGAAATGAACGTATTTTTTCAGCTGAACCTATATGTATATATTTTACCAAAATTGGTATTGGTAGGTCGTAAGAAGGTCGTAACGTGGGCGGGGATAACGTCATAGGAAGTCGAAGGAAGTCGTAGTTGCTCGTAACATATTCTTGATTTATCGTGACACGTCGTAGTGGCGTCGTACGACCTTGTTACGATCCACCATGACCATCGTGATGGATCGTAGCAAAGTCGTACAACTTTCCACGATGGTTGTACTACCGTCGTTGAAAGGTCTTGACACAGTCGGGGTAGGTCGTTTTTTTTGTGTGAATTTTGCATAATCGCCAAGACCAACGCCGATCTTAACAACTTTCCAACGTCGACGTAGGTCGCGAGCAAGGTCGTGAAGATAGGAAGGGGGCTTATGTCCGACACGTTTCCATTAGTCCGGTACAAATCTCTTTGAAAAAAATTCTACAGCCCTGAACGCATTACAATTAATTACTATTCCAGACTGTATTGAACCATTATCCACTTCTTTCTTTAAGGTAGTGACATAATGATTTATGAAACGTAAACGTATTCACCAACAAATGATTGACAGATGAATTAAGATAAAGTTTTACACACCATTAATCAAGATTACGAAGAGTGCGTAAATGGAATTTGTGGTTTTCAACTAACTGTACATGGGTGGTATTTGCAGATGTGAATCAATCAGTTAATCGTCACATCAACACCATCACTTTTAGTACAGCCGATTTCGACTAACGGACAATTCAATGAGGCATGATTTGTTTAAAGCGCGGTTTCAGATTAATAAATAATACAGTAAAACCTCACTTAAATACCACCTCAATAATAAGACCACCTCAATAATAAGACCACCTAAATAATAACACCTAAAAAATAAGACCTCAATATTAAGTCCACTTTCTCTGTTTTGCTCCTTATTAAACCTCAATATTAAGACCAAATCAATAAGAAGACCAGTTTTAAAGGGTCCCAAAGGTGGTCTTATTATCAATGTTTTACTGTATTGTAGTTTGACCAATACTTATGAACATCAAAATGTGTTTCAACAGATTGATAAATTATAAAACTGTGAGAATAATACTACTGATGAAGACTTGATAGCGATCATTCGATGATTGTACGTATTGAAACATTTGGCAAAGCAAGTTCATTTATGGCATCTTCATGTTTAGTGATACAAGTCTGTATAAAAGTGTATAGCTTCCAAGATGCTGGGCAGTTTTTGCATATATTAGGCCAATGGTAAATTAAAACCACAAATAAATACGATCACATAAGTCAACAGTCTATTTATGTGCGTCTGTTCCCACGAACGCACCGATCGAAAAGGGAACATCAAACTATATTTAGATCTTAAATAGGGAGGATTTACTGTACTAATGCTGAAACAAACCGCCAGTTTGCACATACAGATCTATACGAATATATACGTATAAAGTAACTTGACAGAAATATCAAAATGTGTGCAAAATTCAGGTACATGGGGCTGGTGGACACGTCATGCGTGATACGGCTGCGATTGGCCGAACACAACAACGGAAATTCTTGCATTACTGGTAAACAAAATGCCTGACAATCTAAGTTTTTATGTAGTATTAAAGTTAAATATGCATCTAACATGATCAAACCGATGTACTTCTGGAAAACAGCCGAACATAGCGGGAGAGGGCGATTGGTTGGCGGAAAATGCAAATATGTCTATACATGTACTTTGTTTACACTCGATCTAACTACCTAAACCTCTCATGACGTATTGTGATAGCTAGGATGAAGTCAATTAACGTAACAACACCACAACATGGTGACTTAGATGTGGTTACTACTGTAGATATCGTATCCGGTATATAAGAGTCCAAAAATAATTAAATTGTATAATAAACAATCATCTCAAACAGTAGGCGTAAATTTAAATACGTATGTATAAATATAGTTATTTTAAGGCGTTACTGGTATGGACATTAAGTGCGATGAATGTGAATGGTAACTACGCAGTGTACATTTATTCAAAATAAATCTCGCGATATTCACGTAGGCTTCGTGATGATGATTTGTGTACAATAGAACTGTCGTAATTTAGTGAAACGTTATCAATGAAGTATGAAACGGGGGAGAATGTGAACTTAGTTGAAGAAAAATGATATAATAAAGTTATACGCCCTCTGTAATGATTTAATGCAATGCAACTTAAGTTTTCTATAATAAGGACACCGCCTCCGTAAATTTCAACTCAAGTGGAGGAAAACTTCTTCAACACTATGATAAAACATTCGATGTGTTTGCGTTCAAACTCTATTATTCGTGCATCCAAAATAAAGCTAGGGTACCAACGGTTACAAATGAAAATATGCAAGAGTTTGGTATGGGGCAGCCATTCGTGATGTGTAGTGGTACACTTTTGTGCTCATTGGCTTCGACGTCAGCGGTCCGGCCATCTGACTGCAAGAACACAAACGCTTAGAGGAAACCCAAATTCCATCAAGGATTGTTCAGCAATACTTCTCCCCTGCCGGTTCTCTAGTACTATTTCGTGTACTTATTTACAGATGTAAATATTCAGGAACGTTCAGTCTTTTAATTCATTATATATGATCAAATTGTTTGTCAGACGGCTTATCGTGTTATGTACTCTCGTATCTGTCAAGTGGTTTTATTTGCTTTACATGGGTTATAAATATTGGTTATTGTTTAGAACCTACATCAGACTTGACACACAGAAGTGATAACATGCGTAGTAATATGTATTTTCGTATTTACATAACCTGTTAAGTGTTTGAAGGGACTATTTTGTTTATACCGGGCAAATATATCACCCTTCAGAAATGAAACTACCGGGTTTCTGGAGGGCAAATATATTTAAACTGCAAACAAATATGTTTACTGACGCTTTTTAATATGATGATAATATCATAAAATTAAAATAAATCAGCTTTTACAACTACATGTAAAACGTGTTCATCTAGGGTACGAATAGGGTGACGACCGTGGGTTCAAATTCTGAAACGGACGAAATTCTTCGAAGGAAAGGAAGCGCTCATTGAATGTGATTGGTATTAATTGTAAACCATAGTGTCTCAATCGATGTAAAAAATAAGTGCAAAACTAAACAGAACTGTTCAAACTATTTTCCACTGACTGCTACAATGTGGCACTCCTATTTTCCAATGACTGCTACAATGTGGCACTCCTATTTTCCACTGGCACTCCCATGTTCCACTGACTGCTACAATGTGGCACTCCTATGTTCCTCTGACTGCTACAATGTGGCACTCCTATGTTTCACTGACTGCTACAATGTGGCACTCCTATGTTCCACTGACAGCTACAATGTGGCACTCCTATGTTTCACTGACTGCTACAATGTGGCACTCCTATTTTCCACTGACTGCTACAATGTGGCACTCCTATGTTCCACTGACTGCTACAATGTGGCACTCCTATGTTCCACTGACTGCTACAATGTGGCACTCCTATGTTCCACTGACTGCTACAATGTGGCACTCCTATGTTTCACTGACTGCTACAATGTGGCACTCCTATGTTCCACTGACTGCTACAATGTGGCACTCCTATGTTTCACTGACTGCTACAATGTGGCACTCCTATGTTCCACTGACTGCTACAATGTGGCACTCCTATGTTTCACTGACTGCTACAATGTGGCACTCCTATGTTCCACTGACTGCTACAATGTGGCACTCCTATTTTCACTGACTGCTACAATGTGGCACTCCTATGTTCCACTGACTGCTACAATGTGGCACTCCTATGTTTCACTGACTGCTACAATGTGGTACTCCTATTTTCCACTGACTGCTACAATGTGGTACTCCTATTTTCCACTGACTGCTACAATGTGGCACTCCTATTTTCCACTGACTGCTACAATGTGGCACTCCTGTGTTCCACTGACTGCTACAATATGGCACTCCTATTTTCCACTGACTGCTACAATGTGGCACTCCTATTTTCCCCTGACTGCTACAATGTGGCATTCCTATTTTCCACTGACTGCTACACTGTGGAACTCCTATTTTCCACTGACTGCTACAATGTGGCACTCCTATTTTCCACTGACTGCTACAATATGGCACTCCTATTTTCCAATGACTGCTACAATGTGGTACTCCTATTTTCCACTGACTGCTTCAATGTGGCACTCCTATGTTCAAGCATCGTTTATATTTGTATCTTGTGTCTCCATTATTTTCATGTATCCTTGCACTTTCTTGAGTTGTTGCTCGCATTGTATGTGGCGTGTCCTTTTCGACATAATCTGAATGATTTCTCTGTAAACATAATGTAATAATGTAGCATCTCAAAAAAATAATGTATCATATCGGGCCGCTCGAGTTCTAAACACGGTCACGCAGTACTTTGACGTAAGAGTTTTAGCCGGGTTGTTAGATATCTTTGCTGCACTTCAATTGTTATTTACTCTGTGTAGCGTCAACAAATACTTATCTCTGTTTGTTTGCCTAGCACTTATATTTACACAATATACTTCAAACAGATTCGTCTACTGCGTAATAGCCTGGCTATTATTTACCAGTTCATCTTATGAGGAACTTCTTAACAGGTAAACAGCATTTCGTTGCAAAGTACCCGGTCATCTTTTCTACAAAAACTGAGTTATGAGCGCGGAAAGGACACATTTTTCTTTGACGATTTTTCTTGTAACTTTTTCCAAGTTACGTCACCATCCCGTAGTTTTGATTGATGCACAGTTAACGGGGCGTAACATTTTTCGGCACAGGGTACTAGCATGATTTCGCTATTTGCATTTCAGTGGTGTGTAAACCAATCAAATCTTACGTTAACCACCAAGACAATTTCTCTTCAACCGAACAATGTTTGTAACCTGTACGCGGATTGGTTACCTTTCGATAAAGGGTACGTTACCTCACGTGAATTTACCGAAATCCATTTTGGATTTGGAGTGACCAGCAATCGTAACATCTCGGCATTTTTTTATGTTGCACAACAAAGCTAAAACTTCAAATTGCGTCGATCATCTTTGTTCAAGATATTTCTTGTTTCTATACTTCTTTGATAGTTCCAATTCGACCAAATTGCTTTTCATTTCACAGAACGATTTTCTTTTAGTTTGATATTGACGCCATTCTGACTCGTAGCCAGTTCGTAGCCGACGCCATAAAGTTAGACATTAATAATTTAATACAAAAGGAAGTATTTTCTGTGACCTCTATTTAAAAATATGACAAGTTGGAGAGGACTTTCTACTTCATTGTTTTGATTGCGTCATTCAGTAGGTTCGTACATCAAACAACTGTTTTATAAGTGTTTTATTTCGGGAAAGCGTCATATCAATAGCATGTCTACAAAGCCCGAAACTGAATTTCGGCATAAAATGTTTTAGTTAATGAATCAAGTCTGCAAACTTTCCCGCACATCTCTGTCTAGCTATTGCCTCATTGGTCAATGTCTACACTTGTCTAACTTCTACACAGCTGCGTTCTTTATGTGAAAATCCCATATATGACATGACTGATTGTTTGTTCTTACTTAATTAATACAGTAGTGCATATACGGGGTTTTAACACCAATATAATAGTGATAATGGACTTGAAAATTGTGTTCTTATAATTGAGGTGGTATTTAAGTGAGAATTTACTGTGATATAAAAAAAACATGAACATATGCAAACATTTTTCTGTTTCTAATAAATGACGAAATTTCAACAGTTTTTTTAATTTTCTAATATTGTTTTTTATCAGGTAATGAATACCAGTCCTTGATAGCTGTGTTACTATAATAAATGGAAGTTAGGGCTTCATTCACCAAACGAAACATGCTTTATAGCAGGTTGATTGCACCGATGCACTCACTGCAGTGTCGGGCTAGTATCTTCTGTTTGCCATAGTACTGTTATGGTACAATTTTAATGTTAATTTTAATGTTTAATTTTAGTGTAGACGTTATGCCGTTTGTCACGTCCCTCTATGTGCTAGATTTATAGCGTATATCCACGTGACTGAAAATTGAAAAATCTTAAATCAATCGTTCAGTTCTCTATTATCGTTTGATCAACAAATATAGTAGCAGATTTAATAGATTATATCAATTTGATAAAGATTATTCAAAATCGTACAATAAACAAGTCACCATACCAGGAAGTGAAGGCATAATATTGATTTGACTCCGTGCGAAATTCACGTCTTAATTATTTTTGAATGCGTACCTGTTGACAAGACCGGGCTCAATTAATGGTCTGCAAATGTTATCTAGAAAAACATTTAACATTTCATCGTAGGCTTACCGAATAAACAAGAGATTAGGCGAGGGTAGAACTATTTATAAATACCTTCTCAGACTAGCATGCTCAATATTTCTAATTTATCAAGTCTCAAGTGTCTGACACGTTTTCATGGGATATGTTCAGTTCATGGTTGACAATTACAAAAACCACTCTGATGTTTCCTGGTTATCATCAGGGGATTAGTCGTCTATCTTTTAAAAGGGGATGAAACTAACATTGCACTGAAAAATTCGAATATCATTGAATTATTTATCTTTGACAAATTTGAGCCCACAATTATCAGGATTGTCTGATAAAAAATCAATTAACATTACTGTGTATGTCGGTTCAAATATATCCATACACTGTTTGTTATTTTATACAGATACAATCTATTTGGTGACAAAATCAAAACCTGCAATATGCTTAATTCTTTGTACGATATACAAGTAGATTGAACGTTACAAAGTTGGGGATCACAAGGATGACGTAATGGCCGTTTTACTTCGTCAGCATGGACGTATTTCAAAAACAAGAACATCGTTCAAAGCGTCGATCAGAATACAAGAATGGGAGTTGATTTGTTCTAATTTTGCATGTTTAATTATCCAGCAGTATGAATCATAACTGTTCTTTTAGACCAAACAGACAAAACGTACACAGGAGACATATTTTGATAAGCGACAAACTAGAGCATTTGCGCAACATAACAATCATAACCTAAGTATGTTTAACACACAGTACTTACTCTGATGTGTGTCGGAAATAAATTCAAATACAAATAGGTTTATGTTAACGTATTCTGCATTTATACAATATCAAACAAAGTGAAAGAGAATATGCTGATATTTCATTTTTCGTTTCAGGTTAAATCATGGATAATAATGGATATTCTAGTAAAGAGACGGAGCATCAGTCACAAAGGGGCGTAACTGGTGAACAACCAATACCAATAGATCCACCCCCTCCATACTCGCGAACGCCAATGTCCAAAATGAGAATCCTGAAAAACATCCTAGTGGTCAGTTTCGGTTTCCTGTGTCTTTTCACATCGTTCCAATCATTATCGAATCTCCAGAGCAGTTTGAACAAAGAAGAAGGTTTGGGTGTTGGTGGCCTGGCTATTATCTACGGGGCGCTAGTCATCAGCTGCATGTTTGTCCCACCCGTTGTAATAGCTAGACTCGGTTGCAAGTGGACTGTAGCCCTAGCGATGATGTGTTACATTCTCTACATGGTAGCTAACTTTTACGCTGTTTGGTATACCATTGTACCTTCAGCTATAATACTAGGACTCGGCGCGGCTCCTCTCTGGTCAGCGAAGTGCACGTACCTTACAGAAGTAGGCGTATGGTATGCAAGACTTACGGGTGCCACGGAGGATGACGTCATCAACAGATTCTTTGGGTTCTTCTTCATGTTATTCCAAACAAGTAAATAAAACATCAATCTACATTACCAAAGTATTTAGAATTGGCGGTATTTCGATTTAAAAATCCTTAGTTGAGTCGTTGTTTATTTTGTTTTAAGTAGTTAAGTACTAAGTAAAGTGTTTCGTCACGTGACACGTGACTTTGTTTTGGTAAAACTGCTTTTTAATGCAAAACATAGTCTTAGGCAGCTCGCAAACACAAGTATGCCAATACATTTGTCTGAAACGAATGACTTAGAGGCACCTTGGTACAGTACGACCACTCCAGAGCGGCCATCGCTTGAACAGAAACCTCTTGTCATTGGCCTTGATGTATTCTGATTGAGTTATTATTATTCATTGTCCAGATTTACTTTTTCACATTGTTCTTCATGCAGGTCAAATATGGGGAAATTTAATCTCGTCGATGATATTTCAAAAAGAAAAGTCAAACATAACGGATGATGATCTTCTTACATGTGGCTACCATTTCTGCCCATCCTCTGATGAAAACAATACAAACCTTGATAAACCTGACATGGATAAGGTAGGGACAATGTTCCTTCTTCTGTCTTACATAATCATGATGTTGAAAAGTGTGGATGATTAGTTATAACGCTTAAAGAAAGCTGTCATAGAAATTGTAGGTACCACATTTTCTACCCTTGATAAAGCTGTCATAGAAATTGTAGGTACCACATTTTCTACCCTTGATAAAGCTGTCATAGAAATTGTAAGTACTACATTTTCTACCCTTGATAAAACTGTCATAGAAATTGTAGGTACCACATTTTCTACCCTTGATAAAGCTGTCATAGAAATTGTAGGTACCACATTTTCTACCCTTGATAAAGCTGTCATAGAAATTGTAGGTACCACATGTTCTACCCTTGATAAAGCTGTCATAGAAATTGTAGGTACTACATTTTCTACCCTTGATAAAGCTGTCATAGAAATTGTAGGTACCACATTTTCTACCCTTGATAAAGCTGTCATAGAAATTGTAGGTACCACATTTTCTACCCTTGATAAAGCTGTCATAGAAATTGTAGGTACTACATTTTCTACTTTTGATAAAGCTGTCATAGAAATTGTAGGTACCACATTTTCTACCCTTGATAAAGCTGTCATAGAAATCGTTGGTACCAAATTTTCTACCCTTGACAAAGCTGTCATAGAAATTGTAGGTACTACATTTTCTACCCTTGATAAAACTGTCATAGAAATTGTAGGTACCACATTTTCTACCCTTGATAAAGCTGTCATAGAAATTGTAGGTACCACATTTTCTACCCTTGATAAAGCTGTCATAGAAATTGTAGGTACCACATTTTCTACCCTTGATAAAGCTGTCATAGAAATTGTAGGTACCACATGTTCTACCCTTGATAAAGCTGTCATAGAAATTGTAGGTACTACATTTTCTACCCTTGATAAAGCTGTCATAGAAATTGTAGGTACCACATTTTCTACCCTTGATAAAGCTGTCATGCAAATTGTAGATACCTAATTTTCTACCCTTGATAAAGCTGTCATAGAAATTTTAGGTACCACAACTTCTACCCTTGATAAAGCTATCATGCAAATTGTAGGTACCTAATTTTCTACCCTTGATGAAGCCATCGTAATACTAGTCAGATGTAAAACATTTCTGTAAAATGTATTTAGAGATATTACCTTGTTAACATGTAAACTGCGTACTATATGTTTATTTTTAAAACTTGGCATTACCTCGATTACCATACATCATACATACTCAAATGGTTATAAATCTTCCCGATGTGTTCAACGATCGTTTGCACCTCATGAGATTATCTCGAGCTCTCTCCCTTTTTCACTTCTAGAATTCTCTACCTCGCGACAATCTCCTGTGGTTAGCGCTTGGAAAATATTGTGCAGGGTTTAGACCTTTTAAAAGTTCAATAAAATGCTTGGCTCAACATTACGTTCAGACCAATACTCAGTGTTTATTTCATCTTTACACGCTAGATCTATACACTGTGTGGTATCTACGTGGGCTTTGCCGTGGTTGCAGTACTGGTTATCATAGCATTGTTGGACCCAATCACGCTGGAGAGAGAAGAAGGCAAACAAAGACAATTCTCATTCCATCTTGTACTGGATACTTTGAAACACCTCGTACGATCTCACCATCAGAAACTGTTAGTGGTTCTTACCATGTACAGTGGTATAGAGCAGGCCTTTATTGCTGGAGACTACACTAAGGTAAATGAATATAACATCAGTATATAAAAGAATTTGCATTTCACACAAAGAAGTGCAAGTAACATGTTTAGCAATGCTAAAAGGTACGTTTCTACTTGGATGTATAACTGAACAGTTGTTTTTTCATCAAAACGCTTCGTGATACTTAAAGGTTACGTAACTCGTGAAGACTATGCGCTTGCAAGACATTAATGATCACTGATACTTGGTCACCTGAACAGAGCACTGGTAAGATAACGATAATCCAGATGGTTGAGAATGAAGCGATACTTGAACTCTCATTCGCACACTGAATACACGCAATGGACAGGATTAGAACATCCAAAGAAACTGATGGAGGTGTATTTGATAATGAAATAATGTATGGCATCTTTGTGACTACATTAGGAACTTTAGAAATTTACCACTGCTTTAACTCGGTTTACTTAGGCAGTGACTTGCACTAAATGCGAACAAGTATCAACAAACACGGGCGACGTTTCAGAACTGAATGTAGAACTTTAAATGCGTGATCATATGCAGTGATCCAAATGTGGATGGGGTCGAGCACGTAAGGTGTCGATATCCTGTATAGTACATGTACATAATGAATGTACCTCTAGGGGATATAAACGCTCCAGGAGAGGGGAGATTGGTATGGTGCAACAGTTTTGATTTATCAATGTATCTCTGAAATGTCTGAACATCAGTCAAATAATTTAAAATGTTTATTTGTTTCAGTCTTTTGTGGCGTGTGCTTTAGGTATTGAAAACATAGGCTTTGTGATGATTTGTTATGGAGTAGTGGACGCTATTTGCTCATTCACCTTTGGTAGACTTGTACAGTTTGTTGGACACATTCCATTCTTTATCTTGGGTAAGGTTATTTAAGCTTGCGAGTTGCATTCCGCCAAAATTGTATTTGGAGCATATTAAATGGATTAGTTGTACGTCTAGATTAAATATATACAATAAATTCTATCAGATATTTGGCAGTCAGCATCGAGTATGCAAACAATTGAGGGTGTGTGAGATAATATGGGACAACATTGATAGAATATTGAATTACTGTTCTATAGATATCAGTTTACAAATGCAGTCACACATCATGCGCATAGTCGTGGTTTAATCACTAGTTTTCGAATAAATCACATTGTATATGTATATAGTATATAACAGTACAAACAGCCGAGTATAAATTTGAATACTAGTAGTTCCGAGCATGGCTCAAATCCATGCCGGCGTCATAAACTACAAGACCTAAGAAATGTCACATGACAGGTAAATGATGGCGGAATAAGAAATGTTCTGGAAATTGATTTCATTGAAGATGCAAGCATGCAAGCATGCATTCACGACATGTCACGACGTCATAAGTCTAAAAACATTCCACATATTTGCATTCAAACTAAAACCTGAGTATTAATACATAAAGTATTTCCAATGTCGCTGATTGGATTCCGCTACGTCAAACTGACAGAACCAAAACTAGACAGTCGTCATTTTAATTTTGGTTGATTTTGAAGTTCATTTAAAAAACAAATCCTTCCAGATAAGGAAAGATTTCTTGGATGTGGCCGTGGATAAGGTGGTTACTGCTGAACAACAAGGGAAGACGTTTCTGGGAGGAGTGTGACAAATAATGTGTTCACAGATTAAAGAATTGAAAATTGTTGTGGTGTAATCTGATCAGGAAATAGCTTATATTGATGTAATGTGATTTAACTTCAGCATTCCTGCTGCATATGGGTCTACAAATCACATTCTTATTCTGGGATCCCAATCCGGACCACGTGTATCTGTTTTACTTGTTTGCCGCCTTGTGGGGAATGGGAGACGCCGTGATACAAACCCAGATAAATGGTAAGTATAGCGTTCCATAATTTATATAATATAATGCTTTTAAAGCGTTCTGTGTACGTGGCTGGTCTCGTCTTATGAAACGCCTTGAAAGTGATATTTATTTTGAAGAATTAAGATACAAGATCATCAATGAATAATTTATGATATATTTGCCATTAGTCTTGTGGAAACTAGTATTTTCAATGCATATTGACAAACAGATACTGACAAGCCTTCAGATATGCCTGTTTGTTGTTAAAATCCGTTACATGTGCAGATATAGATAGTCTTAATACATGTATACTGTACTTCATTGCAGCTTTGTATGGGTATCTGTGGACAAAAGATTCTGAAGCAGCATTTGCTAACTATCGTCTCTGGGAGTCCCTTGGTTTCATCATTGCTTTTGCTTGTCAAAACTATCTCTGCCTGACATCAAAGATCTATATGTGTATGGCTTTTCTATGCCTTGGTATGGTGCTGTACGGTGTTGTGGAAGTCACCCATCGACGTGACCTTAAACGGGAGAAAGCTGCAGCGTATGACCCTGCGCCCATTTCACAACAAAAACCAAATATGAGTACAAAAATGTAACAACTTCCTGTTATACATCGGACAAGGACGTGAGTTGGACAAGCGTATATGTGAAACGTTATACATCGGACAAGGACGTGAGTTGGACAAGCGTATATGTGAAACGATCAGAGACAAGTTATTGTCCAGACGTGTGATTCTGCGCTTTAAATTCACATTAGGCAACAGTAGCAACACAAAAACATAAACATAGAAGTTTATAGTGCTTGTATCGTGTTAAATATTTGCTCTTATAATATTTTATGCAATGCATTTTACAATGATTACACTAATCTAGAACTTGTAAATAATTGAAATGCCAATGATATTTCCTTTTCTATGCCTTTGCTTTACGAATTGGCATGTGTTGTTATTTTAAATCATGTCAGAGAATTAGACGTTACCATGTATGGTCATTAACATACCAAAGTCAATCAATATGTACAGTACATTCGTTCCATAACAACATCCGTAAGGTGATGCAAATACCGACTGTTTCTGAGAGGTTAAAATTTATTAATTGTTACAACGGGAAAAGTTGATGATGCTGTTTCTATAGAAAGTGTCGCCCTGGAGTGGTTGCGCTGTAAATCCTATAGTCACAGTACTGTTAGCATCTACATTCCGGTCCTTCCAAAGATCTGATAAGTTGTAGATAGATAAATCAATCTCATTGAAATCAACCCCTAACTTTAGCTCCATTATTTTCCGCTGTTAGGATCTGACTACACACCGTAAGAGGTCACGTTCATATGACCTCTCTAAAAAAAGATATGCGTTACCAGGTGCTCGTTTGTGGCCCAATGAAATTCTTCCTTACAAAACCTTGTTTGTCGTCTTCTCAAAATGTCAATATCGTTAATTCGGAGTTTCTGTTTTCGTACTACTTAGTAATACAAGTCTACTCACATGTTATATTAAAATATTTTAATTGAACAACAAAAACACCATCTACAATTATACACATATATTGTACTATCTCCAAGTCATCAATGAAATTCCTACAACATGACCTTCGATTTTCTCGTGATTTCATTGTAAATATTTAAATTCTCCCAACTTTTTAAACCATTCACGAATAATTAAACATCGCTGTCCCCTAAACAAACGTAAATGTTCAGCCAACTATTTATGTTTTGTTTAAACATTGCATACTTATAACTGAATTGCTTGATTACCCATACATGATATTTGTCTGTCATAACATTGTGTGTTGTTACACATGTAACCATGACCAAAATAAAGTATTTGTATAGTGTATTGTTTATATACTGTTATTTAACGTCCTTCCTGCCGCTTCCGGTTATAAATATTTCCAAAAACGAAACACCACACAAACAACACCGATTAACCAAAGAATGTTGCCGTGTAGGAGTTGCGGTTGTGTCGATGGGCGCAGCCATATTGAAATTGACGAAAATACGTAATCGGAACATCTTGGTGATCTACGCTCAAATAGAATTTACGGAGATCGTCGGAGATCGACGAATATTCATAACTCTAAACCACAGCATTTTGCAGGCGAGGATTTGATTGGCTACTCAAAGGTCACTTGAACGTGACCTGTATTGGGCAGTCATCAGATCCAGTTAGCGTATAGTATAGGAGCGTGCGACTGGAGCTGATTTTAATGAGATTGATAAATAAATGTACCAAAATCTCGATCACAAAAATGACATATTTATCAACTCAGCGAGATAGAAACAACCAAGACGGTGTTATATATACTTTGAGCATTCCCATACCTTTAACTTTGGGAAGTTGTAAATTGTTTGCGAAAGAACAATTTAGTACTGGTTTGAAATGTGAGAAAGTTGATCAAACGGATATCGCTGTGAATGACTAAGATAATGTAGAAACAGACGGCGGTGATTCAAACACAGCAATCCATAACAAGCATCGGTTGTGTGAAAATGGGATAAAATTACATTCAGTGAACAATAACATGGTATTATATATATATATATATATACGAGAGCTGTCCCAGTAAATCGTAGAATATGCCTCCTGTACAGACTATTCAACGCATTTTACCTGAAGTTTCACTGGGATTGAATGCATCATTTAGAACTACGTATGCTCATACAATTTCATAGACATGTCTCGTAAGTTGAAACATCTAAAATAAATACATACAATATAACAGAGAGAATACGTAACCTCAGGGAACGCCACATACACAAGACAATACCTCCCCTAGCCATGTAACGCCTTACGGCGCACACTAACGTCATGTAATTGTAACGAAACATCATTTATAACTCAAACCTCAGAGTATTGCCTTCGTGCTCGATGGACCCGTTTCTAAAAACACTGATATGCGACATGCCTTAAATAATCTTTTCAATACACTGGACATGTAGAGGCTGTTGTCGGTCTATAATGCAATGCAATACAATAAAAGAATCAGCAACGGTAGAATATCACATATTTGGCTATAGATACTTGAATTAACTCAACAAGTGCTCGTGTGATGCCCTGTGATGACTGCAACGATGTCCAGACCTGGGGAGTCGTCATGCGTCACTCATACCAGACTGGTTCTGTAGCTGAAGTGGCGAAATGAGCAGAAATGAACCCAAATCACCACAGACAGTGGAATTGCAGCACCCTACATCTTCCGATCACTAGATGGCTCGTATCTTTATGGTCATCTCATTTATGTACATACATAAACACCTTATACAAACATCGTAATATTTAATATTGATTTATAAAAGAAACTGGCACATTTAATTCAATTTTATAAAAGTCATATAAATAACTGCATTCACACGAGAAAAGTAGCTGTTCAACTCGGTACTATGTTTGTGTTTTCATCCGCCCTTTCAGTCGATGCAGCGTGAGGTCACGATGTGTATTGACGACATAAACATCATTGGGGCCGTTTCAAAAGTCTATTTGTAATTATAAGTCAAATATAGGCTATCATTTCATGCTGATTCAATTGGATAAACTATGTAAAAACAATATTTGATATAACGGGCTGTAGTAACATATTTTGAAACCAACAAATATTGAATCTAAATGAACATACATTTAACGATTAAGCAAGTACTTGTTGACCAATTTATTACTAACTGGCGTGGCAAAATGCAGAGTTAAAAAATTATAGTCTATTCAAAGTCAATTATAAAAGTGAGGAATATTTAACTCTACTACCACAAGTTTGCACTTAGCCATTTTAAAATTTAGAAACGCTAATCATAAATTCCCAATAGAAACTGGAAGCTGGGCAAATACTGAATATGACTTTCGAAAATGTCCCTTTTGTCCGAAAAAAATAGGTGACGATTTCCACTATCTACTGGAGTGTAAAGACTTTATAATGAAACGAAAGCAACTAATCCAAACTTATTTCCATCAATATCCAAATATAATCAAATATAAAGATTTGTTAAACAGTAACAATTATGAATTACTTAGGTCAGGTCTATTAATATCTTATATCACGAAATATTTCAATTGAATATGTTGAATAAAACACCATCTTCAATTATACACACTAATTGTACTATCTCAAAGTCGTCACTGAAATTCCTAAAACGTGCGTGACCTTGAATTTTATTCACAAACTCCTTCGATTTTCTCGTGATTTCATAGTACATATTTAAATTCTCCCAACTTTTTAAACCATTCACGAATAAATAAACATCGCTGTCCCCTAAACACATTGTATAACTCAAATTCGGTATTTCTTCATTATCGTGTTAACCTAAATATCGATTATAAAGGGGTGTTGTATCCAACCTATTCATCTGTTCATGATTGAAAATATTATTTAAACAACCTGCCCACCCAATATCCAATATAATGTATAAATCGATAATGAAAGCCATATCGAATTGGGTTTATAAATGTTCAGCCAACTATTTCTGTTTTGTGAATACATTGTATACTTATATAACTGAATTGAACATATTTGTCTGTTATAACTGTGTCTGTTGTTACATCTGTAACCATGATCAAAATAAAGTGTTTTGCATTGTATTGTATTGTTTTGTATTGTATTGTTTTGTATTGTATTGTATTGTATTGTATTGTATTGTATTGTATTGTATTGTATTGTATTGTGCTTATTCATGGACTACAGATGTCTCTACGTTATGTACAATGGTATTTGTGTATTTAATAAAGTAACAAAATCAAAGCGCTGAAAGCGTTGGAAGACTGTCGGCTTGATCATCTCTGAATATGTGGCTCGACTAGTTTTGGTAAAACTTACTGTTGCTATTCCCGGGCTACATATATACTCCCAATACCTTATATATCAGAGAATTTTTGTTATAATTAACAGTAGTTATCTCCAAGTTACATGATTATATACTCAATACCTTAAATATTTTTATAATTTCATACTTCATATTTACTCATACGCTACCGAGCATTAGAAGCGGTGCATCCCCTCTCTTTTCTTGCCATCTAATACATTTCAAAGATTTTTTTAATTTGATTTGTTATTTTAAACATAAACCAAAATGTTATTACATAATTATGTTCTAAAGGGAGACGCAAGTTCAAAGGGACAAAATACTAAAACATTTTGATGGATGCACTGATATTTATGTCTTGCACATCCACAAAGCGCGTATCATGGTACTTGTATTACCACATTTCATTGCAAGTCCTTGAAACTGATGAAGTTGTTATCCACACAAACTACATATGTTATATATTGGGCAGACAAACCAATGACAGGGTCTAGTCTTCACCTTGATA
This sequence comes from Mactromeris polynyma, assembly GCA_032209605.1. Lineage (NCBI taxonomy): Eukaryota > Metazoa > Mollusca > Bivalvia > Venerida > Mactridae > Mactromeris > Mactromeris polynyma. Next base: position 3,675,474 of record JASFXZ010000027.1, on the reverse strand, counting down.
AACATTGTTTCAGGGAGTTTAAATACAAGGCATCAAGTACATGTACTACTACATGTAACACCATTATTTTGTAAAAAATATTTAATTCAACTTCTGTCTATTTAGTAATGCTGTCTAGAAAGCAGTGATCAAGAGTTAAAAGCGTAACTCTACAATTCATGTGTTGTATAAACATGCTCAGCAACTTAAAGTGAGCAACATCGATCCACTTTTCTTTCAAAACTGCAGTTATGCATAGACCAATAAAAAAGCTCACGGCTAATAACAAATAATAATGACCAGATCAGTTAAATATAACTTTATTTTAATTTAAAACGTTTTCTAACACATTCCGTTATACACAGACACACGCACACACAATAGACAATTCGCCATGACATAAGCTCTCTGGCCAAGCTAAAATTTAGGAAGTTTTACCACGCAAAACCTGCAAAACTTTGTTTCGTATTATCATCATCAATTTCATAGTATGAAATTTTAAGTGACAAATGTACTAAATCTCAATTTATGTGGACTAGAGGTATTATTCTTTGAAAACTTTGGATAAATATTGGGAACTGACAACATAATTCATATTCTTGATAAAACCAGAGCTACATTTCATTGCATTTGTAATTACAATACTTCATTATTTTATGTTTAAGAAGAAAAAATAGGACTTCGATTTAAAATGTTGCAACAAAATATATTTGTCAATACACTGGTCATTTCTAGAACAGTCACCTTCATCTATACTACTGTATTTTTATCCATGTTAATAAATAGATGTTAACTTGACAATGCTTATTGCACAAATAATACATTTATGACATTAATTACAAAAGTTCCATACTTTTAACAGATCATTACATCCATGCTTTCATACACAATTTTATGAGAAAATGTACTATGTTTAGTCAACCAGACTGAACAGCAATTTGCAGAAAACTGCATAGATCTACATTGTAATATCAGTACATGACCAAAAATATGATGTCAAGGAAGTTTGGTAACATCTTGAAAATCTTGTTATTCTAGGTTTTTTGGTTAAATGTTTAAAATCATGTTGTTCAATGTTTTTAATATCTTTAAATTTCTCCTTACAACAATGGTAGTTACATAATTATTATAAATTGTATTCATTTCAATAAATGCAATATAAAAACAAGAGGACCAATCCATAGTGGCCCTATATCTCTCAGTTGAGTTCATTGCCATGTTGGCTTCAAGAGAGTCCAAGAGGATTTTCAATGATTTGACATTGTGATCTACCTTTTGACTCAACAGGACCCAGTACCACACTGGACTTACATTTTTAAGACAAATATTCTGATCAAGTGCCATGTGGCAAATGCAGCCTCCGAGAATCCACAAGGATTTTCAATCATTTGATCCTGTGACCTAGTTTTTGACCTCAGATGACACAGTTTCAATATTGAGCTAGATCTTATTAAGGCACATATTTTGACCAATCTCATGTAGATAAAATAAAAAATGTGACCACTGGAAGGTCTTTTGACCCCACATAACCCAGTTTCAAACTTGATCTAAATTTCATTGAGGCTAACATTCTGACCATGTCTCATATAGATCAAGTAAAAAATGTGACATCTGGAGTGTTAACAAGGTTTTACTATAATTTGAATTAGTGACCTAGTTTTTGACCCCAGATGACCCAGTTTCGAACTTCGCCTAGATGTCATTGCGACAAACATGCTGACCAAGTTACATGCAGATCAGGTAGAGATGTTACCTCTAGAGTGTTAACAGTCTAAATTGTTGACGACAGAAGATGCAACGGACATAGGGCGATCCCAATAGCTCACCTAAAAATGTGTCTTAGAAACAGAAAAGCTTAACATCCTGTTATAGTTATTCAAGTGTAATTATAACTAGAAATATTTAAAGATTTCTGCCATACGTTTATGATTTACAACACATACCAAAATGTTCAACTGTCAGGTAGCAGTGACACATACTAATAGACAATCTCAAGGGTTTGCCAGAATTATATTCATGAACAAAATATCGTCTGGCAAAAAACAAGACATCAATAATTCAATCACAATTGCCAAAAATGTGTCCACACTGTTGTTTCAGTTTTAAAAACTCCATCTGGCAGAATGGAAAATATATTTTTAACAACATGTTTACATAAGTAACACCAGGATGTTTTCACTGTGACTTCTGATCAAACTGCCCTTGCCTTCTTGACACCACATTATACAAAGATGGTCAACACTCCAATGGAACTCTTCTCAGCATCGAATAATCTTTGTCGTCAGCGTCACTAAATAAAAAGGAAACAACAAAAGTTTAAAGTAATTTCCACAAATACATGCATAATTACACTCAGTACATGTAAAAACACACATTATGTACATGGGTACATGTGATATGTCTTCAAAAGGTCATTTTAGCCCGTTTAAAAAATCACTTTTGATATGAAAATATCTGTTGATTGAAAACCAAGTTAGCGTTCACCATTGTGTAAGATTTAAGTTATAATATGCTAATTTTTTGTTCATTTGTTTAATTAACCAAACATAACTAGAAATGTGTCCATTAGGACACAGATGCCCCCACTTGCAGCCTTTGTCACAAAAGCAAATGCTATTATTCTGCTCATAGTTTATGAATGGGTATCCAAATTACCAAGTGAACAACTGTACTGATTATGGTGATAAGTAAAGGGCCATAACTTTGCACTTACTGGACACAGCCCAACACGAAACCCCAGGTGCACAACTATACAGGTTGGTGAGCATTCCTGTACAGTTTGGTGAGTATAGCTGAGATACTGTTGGAGATATACGCAACACAAAATTGCAAGCTCTGTATGCTATATTTTCACTAAATCAAGGGCCATAACTTTGCACTTACTGGGCTCACTGAATTATGAATCACCAGGTGCAATATAAAGTCTTATAACTCTGGCTCATATACTTTTGGAAATATTTGCCACACAATAGGTTATATTTTCACTAAGTCAAGGGCCATTACTTTGCACTTACTTGGTACAGCCAAACAAGAAACCCCAGGTGCACAACTACACATGCTGGTGAACATTCCTGCAAAGTGTAATGACTGGCTCATATACTTTTGGAGATATGAGTGACACAAGATTGCATACTCAGTAGGTTATATTTTAACTAAGTTAAGGGCCATAACTTTGCACTTACTGGGTACAGCCAAACATGAAACCCCAGGTGCACAACTTCATGTGCTGGTGAACATTCCTGTAAAGTTTAATGACTCTGGCTCATATTATACTTTTGGAGATATGAGTGACACAAGATTTTGTGATGGACAGAAGGAAGGACGGACAGATCTATACGCCCCCCCCCCCCCATTCAGAGTGGGGGCATAAAAATAGATTTCCTATGGTTAAAACATCACTTAACATGCATTTATAAACAATGAACTCATAATGTATTAATTTGTTGAAGAAAGATGTTTGAACATCATAAAATTAAATACAAAAGTCCAGTTTTTTTAACAATCAGGCAATTTTTTACAGGTTTTGACTGCAAGTAATATGGCAAAAAAAAGATTTTTTCAATCGGTTTTACATTGCAATGGTTCTTATTAAAGATGTTTTAGCCAATGTAACAACTATACTGGATAAAGCCAATTCAAACATCAGATGAGCTGGATATATCTTTAAACAATTTCATGTTTAAGTTCATATCTTGCATCGCTAGTAAGTTCATGACATTTGAGAAATCTTAAATTTTGCGTTTTAAATGTACCTTAATTAATATACTTAGTATACTTTATTACCATGATTTTTATCACATTTCTCAGTTTCTTACAAAATTGTAAATGGAAAACATAGGCTCCGTAGCTAAGCGCTTTAAGCATGGCGAAAACCAAATGAATTAGGCCTACATTAAAAATATGTTTGTTTCCCCTCCCGCGACCCTAGCCCACCAGGGTAGGGTAGGTAGGGCAGATATTTTTTTTCATAATTTGTTTGCACAAGCTTAAAATGTGTTCTGTATAGATTTGACGGTCAGTCGTGGGAGGGGAAACAAACAATATTTTATTATTGGCCTTATGCATTATTGAATTTATTCTAATCATATTCGTTAACATTAATGTTCAAAAACTTACCCTGATTGTCATCCTGAAATACTCCAATTGCTGCCAACATGGCTGTTTCTACTACGAATAGTAGTTTCAAACAGTAGCAGTAGTTTCATTACACCATTCCATGCACTTACAATGTGCAATTCTGGGATCTCATATAATGTAGATCATATTTCATCTGGACTGAAGTACATGGTCTGTCAATCATGGCTGCAAAAAGAATGACAATTAACTTATTAAGCACTTTGAAGCTACATATAAGAATAGAACTAATAAGAACTACACTAAACAAAAGTTATAAGTACTGCGATAACATTTTTATGATTGCAATCACTAGCGGATCCAGGCCCTGGCACCTGGCGCACATCCCCCCTAAAATTCCCCAAGCTTAGAAAAGTTACATGTATGTCCGAGTATAAATACGAAAATATAAAGAGATGGCTCCACTGCTGCTAATGCGTTGTATTCAATTAAGTCCTTCTGAATTGGTTTTAATGTTCGATATCTTAAAAACAAAGAATTAAAACACACAGTCATTACCGTTTTATAAGGCTTGAGCAAAATCAAAAGATGACCCAAAAGTTACACCCCCTCCACTAAGACCAAATACTGGATCCGCCCATGGCAATTAAATATGAATATATCACATAGACAGAAAGTTCAAGTCTGTTTGACTGTGTAATGTTTGCCTAATTTCAATCAAATGGTTTATTTTGTACTGAAAATTAGGCCTTTTTCTGTCCATTTTGGGAAAAAGACCCTTAATAAATTGGGAAAATTTGCGTCATTAAATGGTATTTTTTCTGATTGGGAAAAACCCATATATTTGGCTTTGGGAATGGGTCAGATAGTCTGACCTCTCCCCCTAGCATCAAGTGGCAAACATTCACGGGCTTGGTGAAAACCAGCAGCTGACACTAAGGAATACTCCATGACTCTACATATATCGGACTAAAACCCAAAATGTCAAATAAAGATTTAGAAAAATACAGTACTTCAGGATGAAGAACGGTTCTTTAACACAGATTCTTACAGTTTAACCCTTTACTCCATAGACCTCTAGCCCAATTACCTACTGTATGCTGATAAGACACTGGTCACATAGCCTACTCTATCTCCATACAGGTTATTGGAAAATAATTGGTGATTGACACCTGTATACTTAAACATGAAATAACAGTGTAAAGTATCAGGGAATTAAATTTTCTGTATAATGATGTAAATTTTATTATTGTGGGTTACAAATTAAAGAAGATACAGAAAATTATAATTTGAGATACACATACACTTTGTGTATTTCTAAAAATAATTGTGGTGAAATTGGGTTTATAATTCCAACAGCACATATTAATTAGCAATTATAATTATTTATATATGAACAAACAGTCACCATTTTAGTCAATATTTATATTTTGTTATAAAATGAGTTCATACAAGCAAAATTTATGTTCTAACACAAATGGAGATTTACTTATACAGTTACATTAAATGGCATATGTTGGAACATGTAAATAAAACAAAAAGTCCTAAATCATGTTAAAATTGACTTCAGTATTCTCACAGCTAATGATATTGACATTAATTAATATACATTTCTTATGGTTCATTTAATCTGATTGGTTGATGCTAATTATTTTGCAATTCATAAGCCACGCCCTAGACAGAAGATTAATCCTACTGGCCCCTAAATTGCCCCATGTGTCAGCTGTAAAAACATAAAACTCCAGGAGATCTTTATCATGTGTTAATTCATATTGCTATTTCCTGTTTGATATAATTAATCCCATTGATAATTGCAATGATTATGTCATATTAATCTTGGATCTCAATTTGTAATTCACAAGGTGGCTGCAACTGTCATCCAAAAATATTTACTTCAAAGACTTAGCCAGCGACTTCGAACATCTTTGATGTTTATTCTTGTTGAAAAGTAAATTGTTGTCACAAGAATTGCAACACAGACAATAGGTACCTGGATTTGACCTACTTTAATATTGATTTGTGGTGGTGAATTTTCAGAAAATAGCAGACTTGTGTACAAAAAAAATGTCATGATGACGTATTTTGTCTGGGAAAATTTCTTTACATGGGATTGTTATAATTTTATTATTAACCATATTTTTTTGGTGGAATTAATATCTTACAAGATTGCTTTTTACATTAGGGTAAGTAAAAGTTATGGTACTTATTGTAAAAACCGAGAATTTATTGTAAACTTGCCGCGAGTTTGTGAAGAAAATACGTTAGTCATTTTTATTTTCTTGTCGCTTCCGGACGCTTCTTGTCGCTAATTACTAATTAGTGTGACCCATCTATAACTAGGTCATCACCTTACAAGTTATTCAACCAAACGATTAGGTAAAGAAAGGATGTGTCGTGTACTATATAAATGTAGCGATTATACTGGCGACTTGAGAACATCAAAATAACAACATTTATATTAAAAATCACAAAATACTTACAGTTCTTGCAAACGCTACGCAGCTCAAAACAAAGATGGCGACCCACATGTTGGCGAAAATTGTGTATCGTGGATCACGTGACAGTTTTCAATCTGAATGACCCTGCTTTATCTCCATGTTTAATTTAAGATTCTTTCAATTCTTTTCACGTACACATTTTAGACGCGTTCCTACAGACATTTTCAAATCATTTGCATTACATGTTTGAGTTCAACAGGCATTATTTTTTTACCGCATAACTACTCAATTTACATATTATTATACGCTCGGCTGATTTATGCAGCGCCAGGGCACACTCAGTGTCGTGTGCCAGGGCACACTCATTGTCGTTTAGAAACCGTAGGTTCCTCATGTAATGCGAGGTACTGTACTCAAATGTATTATGTGCATTGTTCTAACCATGAAATAGGTGTTTTAGTTCCAAAACTGTACAAATAAGATAAACAATATATAACAGACTAAATATCGTCAAGTGTTTACGATTAAAAGGCCGGTTTGACTTCCCGTCCAAATTAGTGATCACCGCAATTCTAACCGCGTGTACGGTTGGCTTTATAATTCATACGCTGTGAAATCGGACTAGAAAAAAAGTAGATCTTACGATGCTTGCTTTGGATTTGCGGTACTAAAGACTGCCGGCCTGCGGCCGACAGTCTAAAAATATCGTCAAGTGTTTACGATTAAAAGGCCGGTTTGACTTCCCGTCCAAATTAGTGATCACCGCAATTCTAACCGCGTGTACGGTTGGCTTTATAATTCATACGCTGTGAAATCGGACTAGAAAAAAAGTAGATCTTACGATGCTTGCTTTGGATTTGCGGTACTAAAGACTGCCGGCCTGCGGCCGACAGTCTAAAAACCATATATTAATTGCGTTAATAGTTATGGTGGACTACAATACTGCGAGCAGAATTTAGACATTTTACTTCAATTACAAGTTGGGTATTTATAAAGAAAACAATAATGACTGAATGAATTGAATATTTTACCATTGTGAACACAAATTCTTTCAGTCAATACAATGCAATATCAGTATGGCTATACTGTTCAAAACTATTATTTCACTTTTTAAAAAAAACACACTATATACGTCTGTTGAATTTGAATGAAGTAATATATAACGTCTATCATTCGAACGTCAAGTCAATGCAAATAGAATTCAATTACTAAGACGGTATAGTGAACAGCAGTGAGTGAATTGAACTATCGGACAAAAAGTCGACGGTGACTAGTAAAAATCTTTTCAGATTACTTTTCGAAAGTTCTCAAAATGCAAAAGTGGCGAGTTAGCTCATTTGAGCAGTAAGTATTATATTTCGCGAAACAATACACTCTTCATTGTAACCCCAGCATTGTCTTACCGACATATGAACACAGTTCGAGACTTTAATACTTACGGAAATCGAACTGCATAAACTGCGTATGATACGTTTTATTGCTTGAGAACAATAAGAAACAACTCAATATACTTATTTTGAAAATAGATGGACCGGGTAATACTTTCATGCGTCATTGCATGGTTAATAAAACAACACGTTACTATGGCAATAACTTATATGCGTACTGTGGTGCATATGAACATATTTACATCTACTTTCTGAGCACATTTACTTCCCGATTTACGAATGCCAGGCACCATGCAGGTAGGCGCACGGTAACCATCATTTAACTAGCTGGCAGCTCACCAACCGGCCATATCAGAACGGACCCCTACCGGGATTTGAACGAATTGTCTATTCCCCTGTGTTAGCTCCCCGCCTCTCTGGGGCAAAAAATGTATATGTGTTTTTAATCAACTAAACAAGCGCAGAGTTTTAACACACCACATCAATTTAAACACCGCCGAAATCTCACCGAAGTTACGGTCCTAAACTGTTCGTATCAGTCCGTAAATATAATTGACGTTTTTCTGGTTTGTTTGGTCCATTATTAAGCTGTAAACGCACCAAAATCTGGGATACACTCATTTTGACCGGTGTGGAGAGGTTGTTTGTCTAGAGAAGTTAAATTGACAATACAATCTGAATACAGCAACAATCGCCCTCTTGTTGAAGAATTGTTGGTTTGCAAGTGAGGGCCCTCCTGGAGGGGTTGCACTGTGCCATAATATTCAAGCAGAAAACAGATTATCCTCAGGAATATTTTAGCGCAAGTTAGGGGAGAGCCCTAAATAATGTTGTTAAAACTTTTGGCCCAACCCTTTTATATGTATGTACACGTGATTATTCGTATGCTTGTGCAAATTTGATAGTTATATGTATAAATAAAATAAAAATGATTAAACTATAAAGCGCAAGTGTGTCCTATATAAATGACTCTTAAGGATTTCTGGACCAAATATGAAAATAACACACGTCTAAGACAATCCTGGAATTCCACGTGAAACTTTTTCTGGGTGTCTATAATTGTATGCGGATTTTTGTCAAACTGAGATGTGGAAACAGGCATACCCAACTTTCGTGTCACTGCGGTCCGATCAACATTCTATTGAATTATAGAAGGGAAATATCTTTAAACCGCGCCGGATAAATCAAACCCGTTTAGGGTATCTTTCGTGTGCAAACAAATGTTAGAGATCAAACCTACTACTTTATGATGGTGTAAACATTGTGTTTCTGTGATTTCTACATCACTGTCCTTTTTTGAGGTTTTTAAGATCCCCTTTTTTACATTGAACATAGATAGGGCTAAAACAATATCTGTGATTTTCTATACTTTCCAATAGAGGTAGATAATATGTGCAGGGATGTATTAGAGTTCAAAATGTGCACTTTCGAACGCACTTTTTAGATTTAATGTGGGTGTTCGTTATTTTTGTTGACCCCAACTTAATGTGGGTGTTCTTTATGCTGTCCCTTTTCACGATTTTTGTTAAAATATATGCCATTTCCGCCCTATTATTTCGAATACACTATATATCGCGGTGTACGCGTGATCGGTATCCAACAGCGCAAGCGCAGCATGACATCTGATTGAAGTGATGAAGCCGGATGCAGCGATTATACAAGATGTTAATTGACATCGAGCGCGCTTTATAGGGAAGAATTTGGGGGAAATGTGACTTTTGATATAGAATAGCCTTGAGATAAAATATTGGTGTGGTTAATTATAGGGTGACAATAGATTGACTTTTTAATCTGTGAAATTTGAAACATTAAAACTCGATTACATTATTTTGTTGACATTGTTTAACTTTATATTTAAAAATAAAAATTAATTATATTAATGCTATTAATATTGAAATACCTGGGACCTAAATTAAGGTCTTTGCTAGGACCAGAATATACAGAGATGTTACAACTATTTAGGCAAATAACCTGCATATTAACTAACATACAACAATTTTAAAAGCATTAGGCTTGATATTCATTTTTTATCGTTTTTTCTGCAAAAGAGAAATCATATATAGGCCTACATGAAATACTTTAAATGTGCATAATTTCACGTAGCGTAGCTTGATTTTTTTGCCAAAATTAAAAAAAATATCATGTATGACTGATAATATTTGTAAATTAATGAATCCAGATTTTATTCCTAAATCATATAATAATCAGGATCCGATTATAGTACCCAAACTTGCTTTTTAATTGAATGTTTTGTTTGCAAATATATTAAACAAATACCCGAAAATAAACAATGAATAACTACTAAGAAAATAATTAAGTGTTATAGTTATTGTCCGGCGTACACAATTTTACATATTTAATATATCACAAATAAATTTGTATTTACTATCAATTATATCGATGCTAGAAGGCTAAGTAGCTACCATTATACAGCCTGCCTTGTCGAGACAATAACAAGGCAAAATTTTATGGTGCATAATTACATTATTCAATATATATTTTTCGAAAGAGACTGCAATAAGTACCATGAATGTATCGTACATTCTGATAAGTCAGTACAGCCCGGGGCAATTTCATTATGCTGGCTATACACAGCAAGGTGTCTAATTAAGTCACGAACGATAATGATCATGAGACGTTAAAGTAGCGTAGGCTATATATAATCGGTTATAGCATGGAGCTAATATCGATAAGATATGGGGAACCTTGCGATGAGCCAGAAAGTTGGACATGATTGGGTCACACAAATGGTTTGAAGGCCAGTCAGATGTACACAATTTAAGCTGATGTCTGGTACGATTTGTGACTCTTTGATGAAAACACTGCAAAATCGTCAAAGGGAAATAACTCGAAAACTTTTGACTACGCTGTACATACGTAGCCAAAACGTATGACCCGATTAAATGTATAAAACAAATCTTGCATAATGTTTCGTATTTGCTGATAAAAGAAGAACTCATTTATAATGATTTTTATTCAATTTATTCTTTTATTTACTTTGTCCGTTGAATGTATACAAGTACCTGTAGTTCACGCTTTAAAAGAAGAATGGAAGTGACACTGAGAGCGGAGTCATCAGTCAATAAGTGGCGTATTTATAAGAAGGAGTATGGAGTTATATACCGAAACTTTCTTCTAACTTTGTTGTTTACGGAATTGATAGCAAACATTTCATGCGCAAAACTTGGCGAATCAAGGTTATATCTAAACGATACGTACATATTTTCTGCGTTCAATTCATTGCTTGCACGCTGTTATTTGAATTTTTATGGTAAATTTTGCGTTCATTCTTTTACATGGTTTACTGATATTATGCATGTAGTTGAGGGCGTACATTTGCTCCTTCATTATGCTAAGTTTGTGTACTATGAAATAGACATCGACTTTGACATCGTTTAAGAAGTAAAGTTGTCCCCCACAAACGTGCGAAGACGATAACGATATGTCTAGTCGCTAATGTTTTAGTGTTCAGTTCGGCAAAGATCGGTAGTCTCCGTATCGATCATTTAATTCTTTTTCATTAATATAAAATCTTTTTCATAAATCAAGATGTTGATGTTTTATTAATTGGTGCATTATTGATTCTATGTCTTAACCCGAACAAGAAAACATCTGAAAGAAAAAATACGTAGAACGTCAAATATCACGTGATCAATGTCCAGGTATGGTGGCCAAAACACTGTCAAAATGTGAAGATGCATTGTGATTCATTAAATTAATAGACTTAGAAGACACATTTTAGTAAGTGAGTGACGTTTAATATGAAGTACAAACGTTGTCCTCGTTATAGACATTAGAAGAAACGTAATTGTTACGAATAGTTAGCCAATTTTTACCTTTGTAGTGGTATGTTTACGATATGTGATATCGTTACTCGCCACAAGATGTCACTTATGTCATGATTTTGAAATATTTTTGTATGACTTTTCACTTTATAATTCGCCATTTGACGTTCGTTCCGTTCTATTGTATTCGTTGGTGAGTTAATAACCTTGGTGGTGAGATGATAAAACACTCTCCTTCGAACTGTTCTGTTTTCATATACTTCCTAGTTATTCTTCTGAACATTATTACTGTTAGTGGTCGTGGTTATTTATTTAGAACATTAATTTTTTGTTCTAATTTTGATATTTCGTTTGAAGCTTTTATTTATGTGACTTATCGTGGTATAATGCAAGTAAAAGAGTTTATATGACAATATTAGTCATGAACTATCAGACATCGAGTTGTGTCATTTGGGTAACTAAATACCCAGTGGTCATTATGGTCGGTCTCCCTAATTAGCGACAAGAAGCGTCCGGAAGCAACAAGAAAATAAAGAAGTTTTTTATGACTAAATTATGATTAAATATGTATGAAACTATGTTTATCTAGAGTATTTCGAGTGTTATAATACGAAATTATTAATTAATGTAGCTATTATTGGTACGCGTAAGAAGATTGCATTGTGTAAACAGAAACAGCAACGGCATCCGTACCATTTCGACGGGTTACATGTGCGCACCGTTTACTCCGTTATACTACGTTATATTTATCGATTTTTCGTACACCAGTCTAAAAACGGTTTCGGATTCGTACTCATTTTAGTTGGTATTTTCTTTAGTTTCGTCCACAATCGATATGGGCGTTTGTATTGTATCAAATCAAACAGTTATAATTAAAATTACCATTAAAACTATCATTTGATTGTATTACACTAACGTATAATGATAATCTGATTAAAAATAGTGTTAATTTTGTTTGTTTTGCTTCTTGTCGCAGACAACTTCTACAGTATAGAGTTGGATTCTTGTCACTAATTAGGGAGACCCCATTATGGTAGCGCAAGTGGTCTAGCCGGAAATATTGAAAGAACATGAAGCACACTTTTTTTGTTTTCTCTACTATCTATTGCCTATATACGCCCTTCATTCCTGTGCCCTGTAACCAATGACCAGTCACTTACAGTGGTTACATAACACAGTGCAGAATTGTTACTAGCACTTCATTATTGATCAGTTTTACCATGTTGACAAGAGGTTTTAGTATATAAATCATTGTCATTGATAATGTTTTTGTTCCTTTTTAATTTCAGCATATTTTAAAAGTAATGAGATAATGGGAGAGGCAGCATCAGCATCAAGTTCTCCTCAGTTTTCCCAGTTAAGTGTGACTGGTAAGTGTTGTATTAGTGTACATCTCATTGTCCCATGATTGTGTATCAACAAGAGGTCTATAATCTGTATGGACATGTTTGTTTGATGTCTGATGTTACAGTTTTAAAGAAGAGCAATTACATCTTTAGTTTTTAGTAACCACTAACCTATATTTGTTTTTCATTGAATTGTTTTGTACAAAAGGTCTCTGAATTCATACTTATCAATTAAAAACTAAATGATGTTGTGCTTTAGAGCCTACAAACTTGATAAAGCATATCACTTATTTATAAGGCAAATGACATTGACTGAAAGAGTGTATGTTGTTGGAAAATATATCAGGGCACGGATATATACATACATGTGAAGTCTCCCGATTACCGCGGTTAAAAAATGTCAACTTCTCTTGATTCAGAACCAAGATGGCGGAAGTCGCCAATATTTTACTGCCAATCAGAACACCTTGGTTATTATTATGAATCATTTTCGTAGAATTGTACAAGGTACGATCGTTCGATCTCAGAAGAAAATGTCAACGCTCGCGAGAGTTCAAACAAGTCTAAAAACATATATCAGCCTGTTTTGAATCCATGGTTTATATATCAGGGCTATGAATCCAAGCATCACGTATCAGAATTAGTCCAAGGACCAATTACTTATACCACAATGTTATAAGTAGATCAGTTCAAAATTGTTGTTGTAAAGCTGGAGGAAGACACTTTTAAAATTAATTAAACATCCTCATGAACATTCAGGGTTCCATTGACCCCTGGAATTTCCAAAAAGCCACATTTGGACCCTCAAGATTCTGGCTGACGGGTCAATTCTCTAGAATGGTAAAACATTACTCTTGAGATTCAGCACCTGGTGGAACCCCTGCATATTCATTTATTTACATGGTAATACATTGTCTCTAATTTGTTTAGAGTGTAAAACAACATTTTACCTTACTGAGCATGTGTGGGTTTTAGAACTTTCAGCAAATATACTACATGTATAACCAGTGGAAATTTAGAAAATTACCATGATATTTTGGGCTGGTAAATGTTTTAACATGATCGTTGGTTAGAAAATTTATATGACAGTATTCAGGGGTTCCATTTGACCCTCGAGTTGACACTTCAACCCTGGAATATAAAAAAGTCACATTTTGACTGTATGGTTTCTGGCTGAAGGGTCAATTTCTCTCTAAATTGTAGATAATTTGGCTATAAAATGGTAAACTCCGGTAAAAACTCATCAACATGAGATTAAGCCCTAGTGGAACCCCTGGTATTTCATTTATCACCATATGTGTCATTCTCTGAGATGTTTGGCCCAAATGGCTTATCTGAGCGAAATTGGGTGATTAACATTTCTGAATGCGGGGATATTTGTTGGTCACTACAAAACAAAACTTATTGCAAAACAACGTTTTTTAGGGAATTACAGCACTTGTAATATGGTCATCAAGACTTAAGGTACAAAAAATTCAGAGTTCAACAAATTTAATACAGCAAATATGTTTTCAGATACAAAATATTTTACAAATAAATGTGTATTATTCTTTTCCTTAAGAAATGGGACCGTCTCAATGTTTACCGACAATTGTTTTGCTTCTGCTCGCTGCTGAATCATTAAATCTTTTACTGAAATGTTTCAACTAGCTGTGTTGCAAAAATAAAAACATGCCGTCATCTTTATTGCGGTTTTTCTCAGATACGAGGCTCAGTGCACATTTGGGCCAATATTCTCAGAGACTGCAACATATTTGAATTTGGTTGATTATTTGTTTTCCAAGCATCACCTACAGTCTTGTCTCTATAATATTATATACTTCTATATTTCTGTTTCCAGTGCTTTCTGCAAAACTATCAGGTTCTGGCGGTTTATTCTCAGGAAGTCCAGATACATTTCTGGAGCTCAGTGTAGATTCCCAGCCACCTAGAAAGACTGAAGTTTTCAAGAAATCAACTAATCCAAAGTGGGATGAACATTTCACAGTGTAAGAGTCCTAATAGTTGTGTCTTACTCTATAAGACTCTATAAGACATGTCTGTTACAATAACTTACATGTTTGCATAAAGAAAAGAATGTTTGCATAAAGAAAAGAATGTTGATGATTTTTTGGGGAAAAGTAGCTCTATTGGTTATTGGTGTTCTTTTAAGTTTTATGCAGTTAAATCAGACCTTTTGTTCTACTATTTTGATTCAGGATAATCTTTTTTGAGAAAAAATATAGTTTCTAGGGAAAATAAAGAATAAGATATATATGTAAAGAATTTCATTAATTTCATCTTTTTAAACTTCGTGGTTTGTATTAATTGAAATTTGTTGATGAACATTCTAGACTAGCACTAGTAGGTTGCCATATATATATATAACCTTTGCCTAGTAAAATCCAATCTAACTACTGAAATTTTCCAAAACAATTCTCGAAAGTTTATGAAATTAATAACTTATTATCACATCTGGCTAACAATGTCTGAACACTAAATGACTAATGTAAAGAAAAAAAGTGCGTATTTATTATATTGCCACCCCTTCTTAAAGGGCAAGCCATTTCTTGCTTATGAGACACCTACTTTCTGAGCACATGTATTTCCTGATTCCTATCCTTTAATAGTCAGGTACCAGAAAGGTAGGCACACAGTAACTATTATTTAACTACAGCCATATGAGAACGGACCCTTACCTGGATTCGAACTTTTGACCTCCCGCTCCCAAGGCTGATGCCTTAACCACTCGGCCAAAGGGAGATGGCCTACGACATTAATCACTATTGTTAGCAGTTTGTTCTGAGTTGGAAATAAACTCACTGATGTGTCATCTATGAATTTTCACAGTTTTTGCTAATTTTTATCTCTTCCGGAAAATTATTTTCAGACTTGTGACACCATACACAAAGTTGGACTTTAAAGTATATAGTCAAAAAGCATTGCGTGGAAATACTATTATTGGACAATGTCTAGTGGATATACACAGTGTGTTGGATGAAAATCGAGGGAAATGTAAGTTGTATAAAATTCTTTAACTAGAGAGACTCTGTGTTGTATTTACTTACCATATTATATAACATTAATTGCTATCAGCCTTTGACGAAAACTGTTCAATAATTTGTTTTATGCCTAAAATATTTTTGTTTCTTAATATTTTACCCCTCAGCCAAATATGTTTGTCTAAAAATCAGATTCAGAGTCAGATTCAGATTTATTGATTTTTGTCCCAGAATAAATGTATGAAAAATCTCTATCTACTGACTCAACTGTTTTCCACAGTTCACAGAAAAGGTACTTTTCTTCTCAGCCTTTAGAGCCTGAAGTAGATCCCTATGAATATCTGAATTAGTCCAATGTAATGCCTTATTTGTTTGTTATGTACTGATATTTAGTCATCAGGCATTGATTTTTCACAAGTATAAGATGTTATAATGCCAGTAAACATACTTGTGGTTTGAAGTTATATACAAAGTACAAACAGTTAAAAAGGACATATATTAATTTCTACCATAGCCTATTATGAAATTGAAAGGAACCATGAAGTATTTCAGTGTGCTGTAGATCCTTAGTTACAATCTATTGTGGATGTTAGTAGCAACCCCAGTATTCCTCGATATTGATTGAACAATTGCCTATTTGTCAAAGGATAGTGTAGAATATACTCTAGCAAAAAATTAATGAATATTTAGGAAGTAATGTTATCCAATCAGATGACACAATGAACTCGTTTTTGAAAATTTAATTTCGACATTTTGTCTGTGAGTTACAGCTCGCCGAAGTCAATGTACAACTGCATGATAGTTCAAGGTTATTCTCTTGATTTTCAATAATGGTTGAACTCTTAAGTGCTTGAAAGTGTCCAAAATGTATAATTCAACATTTCACCCGAATCGAGTTTTGGCAAAATTTAGTGGGTCAACAATCCTGCCAGCATGGTCGCCCATAGGGCATCAATGAAAATGTCATAAAATGCTCTTATTTAAATCAAATATGCCTGCTTATTAATATTATCAATAATAATCATAAATAAAGCCATTATTGAAATGTTGCAATCAATATATGTGTCAATGCTTCACAATGGATAATTTCCAAAATATCGAGTGCGAAATACAGGAGACGGAAAACAAATGTTTTGTTCTTCTCAATATGAGAAGCAGCACTCTTTTAACTATTATTTAGGCTTTCTCGAAATTACAAACATCACCTGAACCGATAAATTAAATACAGTTCTAAGTAAACAAGCAGTCACAGCAATTATATTTATTGAATAACCCTTTAGAAACATGTAAATGCTAACAGTGTTCTCTATTTGCCAGGATGCAACTTTCATGTATTTTTAATTCCAATTAGTGTGACACAAGTGCAGGGTAGTTGTTAATATCACAAACTCTTCTTGGTGGGGTTCCCTTCAGTGATTCTCAAGGGTCATTTTGAAAACTTTTTGCCAGATTTTACCCATTTAATAGACAAATTACCTATAATTTACAGAATATGGACCTTTCAGCCAGAATCCTGCTATCAAAATGTGTGTTTTTTTTTAAGTCCGGGGATCAAAGGGTCAACATCAGGGTCAAATGGAACCCCTGACAATAAAATACAGAATACAATATTGTGATTTATCATGTAATATATGCCAGAATGAGACTCGAGTAAAGATATATATTATTAGAACAGATCAGACATATTAAAGTATAGGATAAAAGGATTGTGAAAAATTACCCAACATATCATTCAAAGAATTTGTCAATAATGGTATACTTTCTATTTCATCGAATTGACATTATGTTTGCTATGAATAGATCATTATATTTTGTCTGTTGATGACATGGATAGCAAAGCTCTGATTAAGATTTTCCCCATAATTTTGTGAATGAAATTTTATGAGAACTTTTATGACAGTAAAATGTTCTTTATTACTAAGTATTATTCTGTCAATTTGTTATATTATCATTGCAGTAAACAACTTTACCAAGACAGTACAACTGTTAGTAGAAGGGAAAGGAAAATGCGGAGAATTGTCTCTTTGTTTTAATGGACTGACAGTCAACATGTCCAGATTTCCTAAGAAGTCGTCCTCCTCTCGTTCAGCTACTGCCAATGGTAAGTTTAGTTACAATATTTTACTTGTTGCCTATAGACTGCTACATATTGTTTACAGTTAGTTCTAAAGTTGATAAGATGATACAAAGCCTTTTGTTTACTCTGTGTATATATTATTGATAACAACAGATTATTTATTAACGAAGATTGCATATTCTTTGGCAAATTGGTCTGTGTACTTTCCATACAATCATATGTGTTTTAGGAGCATGTATGGCTAAAATTCTGCAATTTTATGATGATGCAGATAATCTGTTTGGGCTGTGAAGTCTTTACCACAGGTGAATTAGGTCCCAAGTCATGTGTGTATTTTTTGTGTATTATAAATCATAGTTTCCTGCCAATTTTTGTTTACAAAATACTTGCGTATTTACTCTGTATGGATTTTAATTTCATTGTGAATAAGAGGAAGTGTTGTCTGTGCAATTTATTTTGAGTGTTTGTGGCTGCAGATGTATTTGTAAGTTGGTGACAGGAAATAGCATTGTTCCTAATTTTAGTGAAATCAAAGGTCTCTCTTGAAAATGATTGTAGCTTAGGAAGTTTACATGAAGACAGTAATATAACAATGGTGTGAAAATACCACCATTTGATCGTAGACTATTAAAATGTAAGCTGGCCAATTTTTGCTTATGCCTGATAATTTTATTTTATAACTTTTTCCCATTTTCTTAAGTTTTTAATCTTGATTTGAAATTTGCCCACTAATTATCTTGAACTGAAATTAATTATCTTGAACAGAAGTTAGCCCACTAATTATCTTGAACTGAAATTAATCCACTAATTGAGTTCAGCTATTCATGAGTAGTGAATTTGACCTTGAGTTTAAGTTTAAACTTATTCATATATTCATATATAAACAGCATGATGGTTTAAAATATTATGTAGGTCATTTTCTTTGCTAAAAGGTCTGGTCATGCATAGTATTTGATTAAAACCCAGTATTACTATTTTAGCTCAACTTTAATTGCTTCAGTTTTGTATAATGTTAACTTTAAATTAACAAATATTTGTGTATCATGTAACATTTCCGTGATAGTTCATAATGTGTGACTTTTCTGTGATACCATTTACCAATAATCAATACCATTCTTAAATATTGATAAATGTAGGGCAATTGAGAAACTTGTATAGACTGAATCTGACATGTGAGCTGTTCATGATTTACAAGACTAAATAAGTGCATTCATACAGAATAATCACAGACAAGTCAATACATTCAGTGAACTATATGAATTGTTAAATATTGCTGTCAGATGTAACATGATGTTATGATAAAAGTAAATACTGCCAATACATTGCAGTTAATTAATATTCACAATTTTCATCTATTGATGCAGCCACTAACATTTCATTCTGTTTTCTACTTCGCAGTTGAATGATTTTGTTTATAGTTGATTGACTTCAGCTGTAGTTCAATGTTATGAAGATAATTAGATTTTATGCTAATGATCATTGTTTCACAATTTCTGTATTCAGTCATTTTTCATAAAATTTAAATTTTTCCCTATAAGGCATTAGCGATTAGTTCATAGTGCACTTAAGACTGTACAATATGTAGGTTTGCAACTTCTACCTATGACGTATGTGTATCTATGATGGTATGAGATGTGTGTAATGATATTTATTTAACAGCTCAGTGCACTAGTGATGTAATTTATGTATAGCCTATAGGATATGGAGGTTGTTACTATAGTTTGGCTCTGTGCAGTGAATTTTTTAGGATATTTTTTTTCATTTCAAAACGTGTTTTGATTGTGTTATATCTGTCCAAATTGGTTGCATGTATAACTGCTTTAGTTTGATTGTGTGTCATCTGTCTAGTTTCGTTGCATGTATAACTTCTCAAGTTTGATTGTATGACATCTGTCCAAGTTGGTTGCATGCATAACTGCTATAGTTTGATCGTACGACATCTGTCCACATTGGTTGCAAGTATAACTGCTAAAGTTTGATTGTGTTACATCTGTCCAGATTGGTTGCATGCATAACTGCAATAGTTTGATTGTATGACATCTGTCTAGATTGGTTGCATGCATAAATGCTATATTTTGATCATATGACATCTGTCCAGATTGGTTGCAAGTATAACTGCTATAGTTTGATTGTGTTACATCTGTCCGGATTGGTTGCAAGTATAACTGCTATAGTTTGATTGTGTTACATCTGTCCAGATTGGTTGCAAGTATAACTGTTATAGTTTGATTGTGTTACATCTGTCCGGATTGGTTGCAAGTATAACTGCTATAGTTTGATTGTGTTACATCTGTCCGGATTGGTTGCAAGTATAACTGCTATAGTTTGATTGTGTTACATCTGTCCGGATTGGTTGCAAGTATAACTGCTATAGTTTGATAGTATGACATCTGTTCGGATTGGTTGCAAGTATAACTGCTATAGTTTGATAGTATGACATCTGTTCGGATTGGTTGCAAGTATAACTGCTATAGTTTGATATTATGACATCTGTTCGGATTGGTTGCAAGTATAACTGCTATAGTTTGATAGTATGACATCTGTTCGGAATGGTTGCAAGTATAACTGCTATAGTTTGATATTATGACATCTGTTCGGATTGGTTGCAAGTATAACTGCTATAGTTTGATAGTATGACATCTGTCTCGATTGGTTGCCTGTATAACTGCTAAAGTTTGATTGTATGACATCTGTCTAAATTGGTTGCATGTACATGTATAACATGTAGATTATAATATTTTTTATATTAAATGAAACTAGAAAAATATATCTGTTAGAAAATGTGAAAACCTAAAAATGGAATTTTTGGTCACTAATACAAGTTTTGTTCTGGAACAGCATTTGCTTCTGAAAATATTAACTGAGAAAGGGACACCATTCCTTGATCAATCACAGTATTTCCAATTCATTATGTAGGAATCTGATCTAATTTCCCATGGTTACTGTACACATGGCATGTTTCAATTACTGTCATTCTGTTTTCTGGATATTGTTTCTTGTAGAAGTTGTCGAATTTGTTCTGAATCCAAGGTTATGATAGTAGAGATCAGTCTCTGTGCTCAAAACCAGTTTACATGTTCACTTTATTTCTGTTGGATATTCTGATGTTATAGGTTTTATATTGTTTTGGTTAAGAATAATTTGGACACGCACGGAAATGTTGTATGATCAATTTCATAATAATACCACAATCAAGTGCAGAAATTGAATCACAAATTTGGATTAGAGTATGAGATCGCTCTCACATTTTATAACTGTGCACCCTGGTTAATGGAGAACTATACCTTGTACCCTGGTCAAAACAGGACTATAACTAAAAGTCTTGTACCCTGGGTAATGGAGGACTTTCCTGTATACCCTGTATAATGCAGGACTATACATTGTACCCTTGGTAATGCAGAACTATACCTTGTACCCTGGGTAATGCAGGACTATACCTTGTACCCTGGGTAATGCAGGACTATACCTTGTACCCTGGGTAATGCAGAACTATACCTTGTACCCTGGGTAATGCAGGACTATACATTGTACCCTGGGTAATGCAGGACTATACATTGTACCCTGGGGAATGCAGGACTGATCAAAACAGGACTATACATTGTACCCTAGGTAATGCAGGACTGATCAAAACAGGACTATACATTGTACCCTAGGTAATGCAGGACTGATCAAAACAGGACTATACATTGTACCCTGGGGAATGCAGGACTGATCAAAACAGGACTATACCTTGTACCCTGGGTAATGCAGGACTATACCCTGTACCCTGGGTAATGCAGGACTATACCCTGTACCCTGGGGAATGCAGGACTATATCTTGTACCCTGGGGAATGCAGGACTATACCTTGTACCCTAGGTAATGCAGGACAATACCTTGTACCCTGGGTAATGCATGACTATATCTTGTACCCTGGGTAATGAAGGACTATACCTTGTACCCTGGTAAAAATAGGACTATACCTTGTACTCTGGGTAATGTAGGACTATGTCCTGTACCCTGGGTAATGTAGGACTATGCCCTGTACCCGGGGGAATGTAGGACTATGCCCTGTACCCTGGGGAATGCAGGACTATACCTTGTACTCTGTGTAATGCAGGATTATACCTTGTGCCCTGGGTAATGTAGGACTATGTGCTGTACCCTGGGTAATGCAGGACTATACCTTGCACCCTGGGTAATGCAGGATTATACTTCGTACCCTGGTCAATGCAGGGCTATACCTTGTACCATGGTCAATTCAGGACTGTACATTGTACATTGGGTAATGCAGGACTATACATTGTACCCTGATTAATGCAAGACTATACCTTGTACCCTTGGTAATGCAGGACTATACGTTGTACCCTGGTCAAAACAGGACTGTTACAAAAGGTTTTACATTTCATACAAAGTTGTTTTTTTGTTTAAATGAAACTCCATTTTGACAGTACATTTTAAACCAGGTTTTCAATGAAAACTGGGTTATAAGAATGGTGTGTGTCATTGGGCAGGAGGTCTGTCGGGCGGGGTGGCGTCAAACTGGGGGTTTCTGGCGAATAACTTGAGATTCGTTGATCATATTGAAACCAAACTGGGTGTATAGTAAGAACGTGTTGAGAGCTCGCTTGGGATTGCTTTTGGGTTCATTCAGTCAAAGGTCAAGGTCACCATTACTAAAAATAGAAATTTTATTTCCGGCGTTTTAGTTTAGTTTCGTTGATCATATTGAAACCAAACTTGGTGTATAGAAAGAACATGTGGAGAGGTCACTTGGGATTGCTTTTGGGTTCGTTCTGTCAAAGGTCTAGGTCACTGTTACTAATAATAGAAATTTCGTTTCCGGCGAATAACTTCAGTTTGGTTGATCATATTTACATCAAACTTGTAGTATAGTAAGAACATGTGGAGAGCTCACTTAGGATTGCTTTTGGACTTTTAAGGTCAAGGTCACCATTACTCAAAATAGAAATTTTGTATCCGGCAAATAACTTTAGTTTCGTTGATTATATTGACATCAAACTTGGTGTATAGTAAGAAAATGGGGAGAGCTCGCTTGGGATTGCCTTGGGCTCGTTCTGTCCAAGGTCAAGGTCATTGTTACTGTTTTGTAAAACTTTATTCACAGCTAAAACTATTTCTTCTTTTTGTCTTTTCAAATTGAGAGCTTTACATCACTTATTATCATCCATGCTGCAAGTAGACTCTGCCTCCTATAGGTGGTGCTGGAAACTAAACCACTTGACTGAAGCCTTAGTCAGAATGCTTTATTATTATTAGTAATAGTATAATGCATGTATTTTGTATTCAGGCTTCCTTTCTTTACTTCATTTAATCTCTTTGGTAGGCATAATACTTCCAATCATCATCACCTTTTCATGGTCATTAACCAGGTTTTCAACGAAAACCAGGTTATAAGAATGGTGATGTCAGGTTGAAAACCTGGTTTGTGGGCATTGCCCATTTCTTGTTATAGTATGTAATACAACCAGTGCTTATGTACTGTCAAAATTTTTGTTTTATTAAGACTTAGCATAATGCATATATGTGGTATTCTTTCAGGTCAAGTCCCAGGTCAGTCTGGTGCAAGATCAAGACAGTCGAGAAATGGTGGAAATTCTCGGGCACCCCCGGCGAGACCGGCTCCCCCTGTCCCTGCATCTGCTGCACCTGGAGGTTCAAGTTCAAATACTCCTCCATCACCGACCTCTTCAGGTATTTAACTTAAATACTGTCAATTGAATTGAAGTAATATCCATTGCAAGGATGTACATGATGACTGCTTTAAAGCCATATAGGGCAGAATGATAAATGAAATAGATGTTTACTACAATGCAAACTCTTCCAGAACACTGTTGAGCAACAATTTCTCTACCACAACATTAGCACTCTTTCCTATGATGAAATGTACTACCATTTTAACTTCCATTGGGTGACTACCTCTTAATAATAGTAGTTTGAATTTCCCACAGGCCGAGGGTATTACTCTTGAGATGTTGCACTCACTGCATATAGGCAAATTTTCAGGAATGAAACCATGAGTTTTAATAGTCTGCTTAAGTTATGATGAAAAAGTGATCAGCATGGATCATTTGTCTGTAGACACATTTGCTCTTTTCTTTAGCTAGCGTAGCATTTCTCTTTCCTTTAGTCAAGTTCTTCTTCCCATCCAATCTGTTGAGGAGAGCTTATGTTTGTTCGGAGATTATGTTCTGTTTGGATATTTAGATATTGAGTGACATCTAGTCTACATAAAATAGCTTTAAACTTTATTTGTCTGATTAGCTGATGGAGAAAAACTTTCATTAGACAGTATGAAACTTGGCTTGATTATGTAGAAACATGTTAGACCATATCTAAGACCATCTGACCAGAACAAAGCAGTCATGTCAAAATTACATAATGTACTAGGCCAAATAAAAAATGTGTGTAATTCATGTATCACTCCCTTTCCTATTTTTTGCATGCGAAAAATAAAATTTGTTGTTGCAGCATATAATTCTTAAACTGATCTTTTATCAGTAGGGACTAAACCATTCTGTGTTTGGCTGATACAATGTCAGTATTACTATCAACTTTGGACTAATCAAAACCTTTTAATCATATCTCTCACATTTCCAAGAAAAATTGAAAAATAATTAATATTCCTACTGACCCTATTATTTTTGGCCATGATACCTGTACTGGCAATCCATAATTCAGTAAAACCTCACTTAAAGACCACCTCAATAATAAGACCACCTCAAAATTAAGAACACAATTTTCAAGTCCATTTTCACTGTTATGCTCTTTATTCAACCTCCATATAAAGACGACTTCAAGAATCCCAGGGGTGGTCTTATTATTGAGGTTCTACTGTATTTGGTCTTACACTGCCACTAATTACTGGTATGCTTATATATCATCTGACATTTTGGTATATTACAGGTGGTGATATTACAGGACCTCCTACAGGACCTCCTCTAGGACCTCCCCCAGGAGCTCCCCCAGGACCTCCTCTTGGACCTCCTCTAGGACCTCCTCCTACGGAGCCGTCGGGTGAGAACTCCAATTCTGACACTGCAAACAACAATGAACCTCTTCCTGCTGGGTAAGTTCTTATACTGTAGATCTTACCTTTAGCATTTACAGATCCAAATAGTTTGTCTCTAGGGATGTCAACAAATAGCAAATCAGGTACTTGGATATTCGATCAGCCTTTCAAACGAATATTTGATGGTCATTTCTTTGACAATATGACTAAAATACTCCATATTTCATGAATAGAAGTTACTTTTGTGCTGCATGTATTCTGCTTTCGTTTTCATAGGAAGTTAAGACTCGGAAAATTAAGTTAATGCAGTAAATAGATCATCATGTGAATGTTATTATTCGTGTTTATAAATACCTGATGTGTTGAGACAAATATTTGTCTAAAGTTGTATTCTAAGTATATGTATGGCCACTAATATTATAACTTGATTAAAAATCATACAAAACAACATGCATTTACTCATTGCACTTTGAATAAAATGTTTTAAATAGTCATATGTATTGGTTGATATGATCTACATTAAAAACTAGCTTGCAAATTACGGGCATGTTTCATTTCTCAATCCCAGCTTCAATCTTCCTTTGTTAAAAATTGAGTCATTATAACTCAAGTCACTGTCGGTAGTTTTAACTACCTATTTTTCTCATCTTCCGTCAACAACAAAATAAACAACGATTAGTCCCCTACTTGCTTGCTTGCAGTTTGAGAATATCAACTATTAAACTGTGGAAGTGTTAATGGCCAGCAATTAGCGGGTTATCAACAGAGACCAACCTTCATCCCCCTGATGATATTCAGTTATATTGGCATCCTCCAACATACCCATTGACACTTGCACAAGCCATCTGAGTGTGTATATTTCAACACAAATCGGGGTCGGCAAATAAATAAACAACAATTTTTATTTTTCATCCAGCTTTTATTAACTTTATTTTTCTGAATATTCGGAGTAATGAATAAATATTCAAATATTTGTTGACATCCCTATTTGTTTCCATTGTATTTAAGGCTAAAATTTTAAAACAACTTTGTGTTTTTTCGAATAGGTTTCGCGAACCGAAGTTGACGCTTAACAAAAATATAAAAAAACAGTATGGCCTTAAGGTCATGACTGGTTCTTTATGAATAACAATCTCTGAAATCAATGGTCAGATTTAAATAATTGGTAAAAATAGTATGTGGGTGACTTGACCAACACAATTATTATTTTAGTTTAACTATTTTTAAAAAATTGTGTAAGTCACCATGCCCTTGTTACTCAGGTAAGTGATCTGGGACAATGGCATGTTCCTCTTGTTTGTAAATTTATACCATTAAATACACACACTATGGTATGATAAATTCTCATAAATATCAATTTACATATATTTATAATGAAGCTTTGTGATTTTGAATTTAAACCATTGTTCTAGCATATATAGTTATAAGTATCCATAAACTATCAATTTGATACTGAGGGT
The DNA here is from genome assembly GCA_032209605.1 of Mactromeris polynyma. NCBI lineage: Eukaryota > Metazoa > Mollusca > Bivalvia > Venerida > Mactridae > Mactromeris > Mactromeris polynyma. Next base: position 3,648,935 of record JASFXZ010000027.1, on the reverse strand, counting down.
GGTTGCTATATTAATTGCATTGTATTGTTTTTGTGTAATGATACAATTTTTTTGGTTTGATTTATCCAAGCCCATCTACTTTATTTTTTAACTTTATATGATTTTGAATATATTTGTTTGGATGTTATGCAGATGGAGTGTTGTGAAAAACTGGAATTTATACAGCTCGTTTTTCTTTATCTATATGTATGAGTCTTGCTTTCTTTTTCGTCGCAACCGTACTAACATGGCTTTACTATTTGCATATATATCAGTGTTGTGCAAACCAATCAAATCTTACGTTAACCACCAAGGCAATTTCTCTTCAACCATACAACATTTGTAACCTGGACGTGTATTGGTTAACCTTTCAATAAAGGGTAACGTTACCTTACCGAAAGCCACTGAATTTCGGTGAATTTACCGAATCCATTTTTGATCTGGAGTGACTAGCCATAGTAACATCTCGGCACAACAAATTTTAACCTTCAAATTGCGCCGACCATCTTTTTATGATATATTTTTGTTTCATTTTCTGTTTATACATGACTTGATATTTTGAAGATGTGTACTGTTGCATTTTGTTGTTCTAATTTTCATTGTGATTGGTTTCAGTTGGCCAACTTCTACCTCAATGAATGTTCAGTCTGTGTTTTAATCTCCAGTTTTACTGTATAGGGACTGTTAAAGAAAAAAAAGTCTTATTATGTGAATAGAAAAATGTTTTAATGGCTTGTTAGGCGTCACTTAAAGTCACTATAAAATAGAGGACTCAGGTTGCATTCCATCGAAAGATTCCTTAAGTTTGAATATTGATGTGTATTAAGTTTGTCAGCAAAAAGTCTCCAACTACCAGACAAGTAGTAATTAATTATGTCTCAGATTTGGAATTTGGAAGCTACAATAAACAAAGGATTTTGTGGTGAAAATTTCAATAAGATTGTGCTTTCAATTATATCCACTTGTCTATTATATTCACTTAATATCTTGTCATATACTGTATATTACAATTTAGACCAAAATATAGGTTTAAACTCAGTCTGGTATAAGCCGTCAAGCCATGGTATATAAATTCTATGTCCTTGAAGTTTCACAGAAATATAAAATCGTAGATTTATAGAATATGTTGAATTTACTTACATTTTGAGTCTCCCTGTTGAAAGTAGGCAGCTGTGGTGACCACTGAAACAGTCGGTTCCAATAGATGTTTAAAAGTTTCTAACTATTTCTCTTAAGTTTCAATTTTACTTCTGATTTTTATTCAGTATACATCTATAATTTCATTCTGGAGTGTACTGATATACCAGTCTATCATACTGTAATATGCAGCAAAACCGTTTTGTTCGGCAATATGAAATGAAGATATCAGTTTTAACATTTATGAAATGATCTAGTTATGAAAACCTTATATTAGTCAAATATTGCAATCAGAATGCCAACTATTTGAATTTAGCTTATTATTTTCTAGCCAGGAATACTCATATTCAAACCACTGGTACTTGAAACACTATTTTAATGATCTATATGGACCTTATACTATAATAAGAATATTCTTATTATAGTATATAGGCATTAAAATAGTTTGTTTCAAGTACCTGTGGTATTTGATATGCTCCTAATGTATTGCAATATAACATGGTACACTTAAGGTGTATTGTGATACCCTTATTTCATTCTTATGTTTCTTTGTTTCCTTAAGTTAAGTGTTCTGCAAAAGCATCCCTATTTTAGTACTTATTCTCTATATATCACTTTATTCTATATGTATGAGTCATATAAAAATGATGTTTTCACAGGAGGGGCTAACATATTGCTTTCTGAGGTCACTCAATACCAGTCATATATATTTTTAAATTAAAATTTGTTTGTTGTTATATTGTAGCTGGGAGATGAGGACTGACCCACATGGCCGTCCATATTATGTGGATCATAATACAAGAACCACGACTTGGGAAAGACCCCAACCATTACCACCAGGGTGAGTGACTCTTTTTGCTTAAATCTCTTTTTAAGATTACGATGGACACTTTTCACTTAATATATACCTAGTAATGTTGTATGGAGAAGAGACGTTATTCGGCGTAGCTGTATGCCATTGATTTTGACCTACATTTTTGACCAACCAAATGTTGTCCTCTAAGCGGGCTTTTTTAGAATCTGACCAATCATGTTTTCACCTAAGAGGCACCAAACGGGGTTTTTCGTTCACCCAAGAGGCACACAGCGGGGTTTTCGTACGATGCGCATTCGTAAGCAGTTCAAATTTTGCAATAAATATGTTTAATATGGATGTTGATTTTCCGGGGATCTGCGGATTTGGGTAGCCCAGGGGTTGATCTTGTGAAACACAAATCCGAGGAGAAATTTTGTCTGGGGGGTAGGGTACGAAACATTCCAGGTGTAATACGGTTGACGCGATTTTAAACATTACCAAGTACGGATGGAGGGGTTTTAAACACACAAAAAAACGTGCAGTTGTTGTTCTTTTCTTGAAATGACAAACAGTCCATTTATAGGACCAGACGTAGGTCACAAATCAAAAGCGGTGCATTGATGAAAAAATCCATTGATTTTGGTGCCTATGTACTGATCATATTAATGTCATTCTCTAGATCAAATGTGGCATGGTGCTGTTAGAGTTTTGTTATTTCGAGTTTTGTTATTTCGTGTAATGATATAAATATTTAATCACAATCTGTATGAATTTAATTGAATGACAAGTACTATTATTGATTGGTAAATTGGTATAGGTTTTCCCCAGTGCTCTGAGGATTGTAGTACACCCGCTAAGATATTATCATATTCCAATGATTAATGTAAAAGAGAAATAACACTGTTTTTGTTGGACAAACAATATAAATTATTTGGTCCAGATGTCTAGGAGAAGTAAGACATTGGTATCTGGGATATTTAAACTACTAGCATTAAAACATTCATTTGAAAGCATCTGGACCAACATAAAAGAATACTCGTCTCAGTCTCTGTGTTCATTTTGATTTTATTCAATTAGTTCATACTGTAGAAACAATTGGTATAGCCATATGGCAGCAATGTTAGAGATGTTGAAAAATGCACCAATGGTACTGTGTTTCATAGATATGATCACTGTATATAGCATGATGGTTGTATGTGAACAAATATGTTTACTGGGTAGTCAGTATAACATTGTCTGGTACCTTACTATACTCTTCAGAATACTTATACTTTCTAGCTCACGGTGAGCTTTTAGGATCGATGAATGTCCGTTGTCAGTCGTCGTGAATCGTGCGTCGTCAGTCAACATTTTCTTTAAACAACATCTCCTCCTATACCACTGAATGGATTTTGTTCAAATTTCACAGGAATGATCCTTGGGTGGGCCTCTTTCAAAGTTGCATTAATCATTCGGGTCCGCTGCATAATTAGGTCACAGGAGCTAAAAAAGATTTTAAAAGTGTAATTTTGAAATTCTTCTTGTCCAAAACCCTGAGGTCGAAAAACTTAATTTTTGGTAAATATGAATTATTATTTAATAAATAAGAATGGCAGTGTACTCTCTGGTGAGCGATATAGGGCCATCATGACCCCCTTTGTTCAATTTATCATTATTTGGTATAATTCAGTTGGGAGAGACGGGTGGACAATAGAGGACGGGTATACTATGTTGACCACAACACTAGAACGACAACGTGGCAGAGGCCAAGCATGGATTTCATGCAAAATGTTCAAAATTGGCAACAGCAATGGAATAACAATCGCACGCAGGCTTTTGAGCAGCTACAAAACAGAACATTGTTCAATAGTACTATGATGCCCTCCACCACACCGCAAGATGATTCTCTCGGGGCATTGCCTGAAGGATGGGGTATGTACAAACATGTGGTCTGCTTTGCACCTGATTCATTGGTCTTTTGAGGTGTATGTTTAAATCCTGCTTAAACTTCTAGTTTGTCGCTTGTTTTTATCATCCTTTAGACAGTAAGGCTGTTCTGTTAAAATGATTTGGTTTGATGTTAGTTGAATGAATACTAGGCAATGTTTAACATGTAGCAAATTTGCCATAATCATGTAAAAATTGTTTTTAAAAATCTCAAGATTTTTTAATACATTTGTTTGGCTTGATGCGTTAGTGGTACAAAGACTACTCCCAGTGTGGGAAGTCACGAGGTCAGTCTCTGGCTACAAGTAGGTACCCTGTCCTTTATATTCCTCATGACAGAAAAGTTATTGATTGTACCTTGAAACCATCACACGCTATTCATATATTTACATCTCTTTTTATGATACTTACAATGTAATTTCAGAGAAGAGAGCTGATGCCAATGGCCGGGTATACTTTGTTAATCACAAAAATAGAACCACTCAATGGGAAGATCCACGTACGCAGGGGTAAGTGATAGTATGACATGCCTTGCCATGTAAGCTACTTTATCTCAGCTGATTACCTTTTTAGGAAACTTACCATACCTTCCCTGGCCTTTGTGACCCATGTTGTAATAGATTAGCCCATAAATACCACATTGCAAGTTAAATGTAGTTTACCTCAGTTTTGGTTGCACTATGTGTCAATTCATGCTATAACACGACACTATTATACTGAGTCCATGGTAAGACAGCTTAACTTTGTACATAATTTGAGTACTTCTGAAAAACGGTTAGCTTAAACATATAGATTTTACATCGATTGTGAAACAAATTTTTACAACTTACACTAATCACTCTCGATGACAGCTTCCTGACTACCAACCAGTACTCGCCTCAGATTTAGGGATTTTGAAGATTGTGATCAAACTCTGCTCATTGTTGGGCTCAAACTCATGACCTTCGTATCAGGAGTCAACCACTGTGCCTCCCTGTTAAAACCTCCGTGTTGAAAAACAGTTAAAACAAACAATAACAATATTTGAACAGTATTACTTCTATGTTGATAGGAGCTTGAAATTCAACATTTCTGTTTGTTTCTATATAACAGTTCTATACAAGAGGATCCTTTGCCTGAAGGTTGGGAAATGAGGTACACGGCTGAGGGTGTTCGGTATTTTGTTGATCATAATACAAAAACAACCACATTCCAAGATCCTCGTGGAGGTCCTTCGAAAGGGTATGTCATAAATGTCATAAAGGCGTTATTTTCTATGTATGAATATTCAGTTTATGCTTAATTCATGGAAGTCATAGTGTGGTGGGTGGGGGAGTGTGGTGGGTGGGGGAGCTCAAACGTCTGGTTTACAGTCTCGTCTTATGAGCTACCATTTTCTTTCCATACTATTCAGCTTAAATCAATTGGTATAAACAATTGATTTATCAATTATGTTCTTGCTGAATGTTACAATTTCATAGTTTTTATGAAATAAGTTTCTTTTTCTTAACCTCATCTTATCAGTGTTAATTCAGCACATGTTAGGTAACAGATGCTATGTTTGTAACTTACTTATAATTGAAGGAATTGAAACATGTGCATATTGTTTTTGGTACTCATATAAGGAATGGCTACACAAAATTGAAAATTAAAAGATAACCCAAGTTATTGGTTTATATTGTACACTATTTGTACTGTGTACACATGTGACTTCATACTATATTGTACACTTTTATGCTGAATACTACTTGTACTGTGTACACATGTGACTTCATACTATATTGTACACTTTTATGCTGAATACTATTTGTACTGGGTACACATGTGACTTCATACTATATTCTCTGAATTATACATGTGATTCATGGGCCAAAGGCCTACAATCTTGAAATAAACTATCTACCTATCTATATACGCCTTCAACGAAAATGGAGTGAATTTGAGGTATTTCAGATGTACTGAAATGTTCAGCTGTTTTGTAAGATTTGTGTTGGCTATTTTTACCTATATTTGACTGTTATGTTATACATTTAGTTGTATGTATTGACTTAGATAGTACTCAGATAATCACTTGTTGTGAAATGTTCTATTTTCAGTCCCAAGGGGGCGTATGGTGTGCCTATACAGTATGAACGCAGTTTCCGTTGGAAACTTGGTCAATTCCGTTATTTGTGTCAGTCTAATGCCCTCCCAGGTCATGTCAAGGTCACGGTCTCCAGAGACAACCTTTTTGAAGATTCCTTTGCTCAGGTGAGTAAAATTTACAATTATGAGAATTGCTTTGAATTTGACATTATTTATACGGTGTTTATCTCTCCAGAGCGGCCCTCTCTTGAGCAGCAGTCTCTCTTTAACAATGGTATCAGTTTTTCTTGTTGTTAGAATTAACTCTCAAGTGCACATTTCAACTCTGATAATATTCACCAAGCTTGATGAAGCACTTGTATAGTGCTTTGCCAATTTAACAGGAACTTACATGACTTAGATAAATATGATTTATCTTAAAAGTCAACCGTATGATTTATCTCTTTTTAAGGTGATATATATTCATATTCACAGATTATGCGGTTGCAACCATTTGATCTACGGCGCAGATTGTACATCATTTTTAAAGGAGAAGAAGGTTTAGATTACGGTGGCGTTGCCAGGTAACTGAAAAATTGTTATGTAAGATATGCACAATATAAGGCTGTATCATTAGCTGGTATGTTATTGAAAGTCATTGTGATATTATAAATGCTGTGCTGAAATAATCACAATTGTACTTTGTGTGCTTATAATTGTGTTAGCAAAAGTTTTGCTTACTTGTACATTCAAAACTTATGTCTTTAACTTTAACCATTTGTTTTGCATGTTCTGTCAAACCATATCTGTTGTAAAGAAGTAAAAGTGTTTTCATTAAAAAGAACTTTTTTTTCTGTAATTGTTGTTTTTATATAATCTATACATTTCTATGTGTATTAATTTATTCCAGGGAATGGTTTTTCCATTTATCCCACGATGTGTTAAATCCAATGTATTGTTTGTTTGAATATGCAAGCAACAGTAACTACAGCCTACAAATAAACGCAGCCTCTAGTGTCAACCCGGATCATCTTGTCTACTTCAGATTTATTGGCAGATTTATTGCCATGGTAACATATATTTGAATTCTTATTTGGAAGAAGTTTTTTTAAATTTCAAGAATTTGGTTTCGTAATAAAGAAAATGGTAGATAATTGAGTATTAAATTTCATTTGTTATTTGGAGCCAATTATTTATTTATGTTTTTCCTATGGATATTTTTTTATAATTATACATATTTTTATGTTCATTGATTGCATTTTATACAGGCTTTATACCATGGGAAGTTTATAGACAGTGGTTTTACGTTACCATTCTATAAGCGTATGCTGAACAAAAAACTGATTTTGAAGGATCTTGAATCTATAGATACGGAGTACTACAGTTCCCTGGTTTGGATCAGGTAAGAGCTTGCTGCTTGTTTTATGTTCCGTATTAAGGAATTTGCCAAAAGCAGACTTCGTGCTAATCCATAAGTCTTATTCCTGGGGCTAGTTACTTTTATTTCATGCTTGTATACACTTTAGGTGCTAGTCAGAATGGTCAAGTGTTCACATTTAATGATAAATATTTGTTTAGGAGTATAGACAAAATACAAACGTTATTTTAGCCAGTTGTATAGCTACATAACTGTGACTCAATTATGACTTCAAGTCTTATGTGGGTTCGGGCTAGTAGAAATGCTAGTAGCGACTGGTTGTACTCTGTAACTTGCTGGAATGGGCTAGTTCTGTTAAATAATCTATGAACAGCTTGCGAAAGGAATGGCTGTGTAAACATCTGTAGAGGAAATTGAGATAATCTGACACAATTCTTCTCTGGATCATGCATGTTTCAAGAGCTGTTTCAGTTCAAACTCTTTCGAAATCAATTAGTCAGTGAGACTTTCATTTCTTTTATTGTATGGTTATCACCATTGATGAGTTTACAATAATTTGTTTTGTATTGTTTTCTCTAGAGATAATGATGTAGAAGAATGTCTAGACATGTCATTTTCTGCTGACTTTGAAGTTCTGGGAAAGATATCACAACATGACCTGAAGGAGGGTGGTGCAGATATTACTGTAACAAACGAAAACAAAGAAGAATATATCAAGTAAGAAATATAACTGGAATCTTTGATTCTGAATTCATAAATTTAATGTCTGTGGCTTGTTTCTACAAGGATTGATAACGTCAGATATAATCTAAGATTGAAGTCCATAGTAGGGACAAATTATATGCACTCTGTTTCAACTCTTACCAATATTCCGCCAAAAAGGCTTTATCAAAATCATGAAACTTTCTTAACAAACAACATTGTGATCCTCTTTACCTAAAGATATTTATGGTTTTTTTTCTCTTGCTTAGTTTCTGTTTGACCATATCGTTCTCCTACTTGTAATGTGAATTAGTAATATTGATAATTTAGCCTCAAAATGAGATGGGTGTGAGTGGTTTATATTCTGTGCCCCTTCGTATAAATGTTAGGTCAATTATGTGGGAGGGTTTTCCTCTGAGCTTTACAATGCGTTTCTGTTATCTCAAGTTTTAATTGATAAAAGTATGTGCTTCAAATGTATATTTTTGTATGATTATTTAAATATAAATCCTCGTCTGATCAGTTTGTAGCTCACCTGAGCACAAAATGTACTCAGGTGAGCGATATAAGGCCACCATAACCTTTCTGTTTATTTTTGATAGGGCTGTACAAAATATTGCTTCAATAGTGTATTGTCTCTGTTATCCTAACACTGGTTGACAGTATTTATGAATAATAATTGACCGTTCTCTAGTTTGATGACCAACTGGAGATTCACACGTGGAGTAGAAGAACAAACCAAAGCTTTCTTAGATGGTTTTAGCGAGGTAGTACCACTTCAATGGCTTCAGTACTTTGATGAGAGAGAAATTGAGGTAAGTTAGAGTGAGCTGGACATACATGCTATACATGACTGATATAACAGATTTGCCATGTCCGTGATCACTGATATTGCTATGGGATTTTAAAATGTTAAGTTGTCACAAACAATATTTATTGCTTGTTATGTAGCAATATGTGTTTTGTTGATACAAGAAATTCCTTGCCAAATAAACATACCGTACAATTTCTCTTAGCAAGTATTTCTTTAATTTATATTCTTACGTGTTCAGATCTAGTCTATTTCTTCTTAATTGTATCATTGCCAAATGATTTGAAGATGTGCAGGTATGTTCTGTGTAAATCACTGATGTTTATTCTGGTTATAGTTAATGTTATGTGGTATGCAAGAAGTTGATGTTGATGATTGGGAGAGGAATACGATATACAGACATTACCAGAGAAATAGCAAACAAGTTGTGTGGTTCTGGAAGGTAAGTTAGATCAGTTTAGGATTAAAGGTCATATAACAGTGTAAGTAAGGCAATCTCATACGCAGTGATCTCCTTTTACACAGTACAGAAACAAAATTGTTCATCAGTATTCTAAATATAATATTCGTTCTGTTGATTTTAACACATTATGTTATGCATATACAAGGTTTGCACAGGTCTTGAAAAGTCCTTGAATTTGATGACCACTCCTTGAAAACTACTTGAATTTGTAACAGCCAAAAACTCTTTGAAAAGTACTTGAATTTTGAAAAAAACGAATATGGTTTTGTAGATTGCCTTTGAAATCTTCTGCTGCAAATAGAAAAAGGAATAAAAAAATAACTCGCCAACCAACAATGTTGAAACAAATAATACATAAAGAGGTATCTTCGATAGGGCCTGCCGCTGATTATGTGATAGTATGGTAGTACAGTACAGTATGGTACTCAACGGGCTTTATGCCCTTTTAAAATAATTATCTTGTGTAATGTTATCTGTGTGATGGTCATCACTGGATCCCTTCTTATCTTTACTGAAACATTTCTAGTCCTTGAAAATGGAAAAAAAGTACTTGAAAAATACTTGATTTTTTTTCGGGAAGTTCTGTATGAACCATATCATATGTTACCATGGCAATAAATCTGCCATATAAACCTCATATCAGAATTTGTATTTTTGAAATTATCCAAACAAAATGCTGTTATTTTGATTTTTAATCTTAAGTTTTATGTATTAGGTATTTACACTGTACTGGATACATTTGAAAAAAATAAGGCTATGGTCATTGGTTTTTAAATTTTTTTTATAGTAACTATTCTTGATTTCTTTCTGTGTGAAGCCATTCTTTTTTCAAATTTCCATCATTACATGATAGGTGAGGTTGCAGTGATTAATGTACGGTGAGGAGTTGGTTAGTATCAGGTTGCCTCGAATGTTTGTATTTGAAGGATTTATGCTTTAGTTGTGTACATTTGGATGATAGTATGAAGCTACTTGCTCTGTTTTATCAATCAATTATATTTGTGTAAGGCTCAGACAGTATCATACTTATGTACTGATGATTAGTTTAAGGTTGTACTTTTCATAGTGAACATTATTGAGCTTTGTGTGTTAGGAGAGTGGTACAGTAGCTGTAATATTTGTTGGAAATATTACTTTTTGCAGCAGTTTGCTTTTCTTTATATCTTCCATTATGTTGTTCCATTTATTTCTTTCAGCTTGTGCGAGAATTGGACAATGAGAAACGAACAAGGTTGTTACAGTTTGTGACTGGAACATGCAGATTGCCTGTTGGTGGTTTTGCTGAACTTATGGGTTAGTATTTGTTATTCGGATACCAAGTAACTCCTTATAATTGCAATAGAGATGTTTAACAACTGTGTGAAGCTTACAGTTTTGTAACAAAATGAATTTTACTGTAGTAGACTTCTGTGTCTAGCAATAAAGAAATTTATTGAACATATTTGTATATTATCACATTTAAGATCGGTTTACAGCAGATTTTAATGTTAGTTGGAAACAGAATTATTTCTTTAGAAACAGTTCTTTAGATATACAGTCTCTTTAAGTTATCAGATATGATGTATGCGTCTCTAGGACAATAATTTGAAGCTTGTTTGCCTACTGTGGCATCTTTCTGTGTGGTGTAACCAAAAATTAAAATGATAAAATTTCCAGAAGTATTTTCATTGTTGTATTGATACAGTAATGCTGTATTTATGTTTTTATAGGGAGCAATGGTCCTCAGAGATTTTGCATCGAGAAAGTTGGTAAAGAAACATGGTTACCAAGAAGTCACACATGCTTTAATAGGATAGACTTACCCCCATACAGAAGTTATGAACAGCTTATGGAAAAATTAACTCTTGCAATTGAAGAAACAGAAGGTTTTGGGCAAGAATAACAAAGAAGTTTTGATGTGATAGTCAGCTTGAACATTTCATGTGATCTGGATGTGTTGTTTAATAAAGACAATGATAAGAAGACTGCAATAGAGTGTACTTACATTCTACTTATCAATTTATTTCTTTTAGAAACAGGTAGTTGGAACATTTGTTTGTTAAAAATCTTACCTTGGATCTGGAAATGATTTTGACAAAGGAGGAAGCTCTCTCCTCCCACTCTCAGAAATCTGAATGTATATTAAAGGATTTCAGTTTTTGAAGATTTTTGGGGCGTATTCAGTTTCATTCCTATACTTATTAGGGAAGATTTAGAATAAGAACTATTTTTGTATAATCAAGTATTTGAATATTTTATTTGGTGTTAAAAATTGGCATAACTTAATCAAAATGGAATTCCAACTTTATTTCAGAACTGAGCCTTATGTAGTATCTATATTGATATGTTTGTTTGCATTCATTTACTAATACAAATTGCATATGGCAGACATTTTAAATACAAATTATTGCATAAAAGGATCATACTTATTACACCTTATTTTGTCATTGTTAGTTTTCACTGTATTGCATTATTGAATCAACTGATTGATTCCGTTTACTAGTATCATTATAATTGTTATTTGAAATCAATTACTGAAATATAAATTGAAACAAATTAATATGTTTCTTTAACTGTGGTTCTTAAATTCCTTTTTAAGTGTTTTTCTTTTGTTAGCATGTGAACCAATTGATTTTTAGGCTTATTTCTCAGTTCCTGGTTTGATAGTACTGTTACCTTTCTGTGTTATTGAACATTTAGACAAATCTTTCAAACAATTTGAATTTGAATGTTTCTATGGATTTTTTGTGAGTTGATTGTAAGTAGTATAAACCAGTGACTTATGTTAATTTTCAAGGTGATTTAGAATTTGTGTGTGCCAAACTCATAAAACATTGTAGGACATAAAGAACTTTCATTGATCACTTCAAGGATGAAAACACAACTTGTCTTTCTGTTGCATCAATACAATGTATGAAGACAGACTAGCTCTGCTTTTATCCCCAATCTTGTCATCTATGTTTGCCAGACAGGTGCATGTCTCTGTCTAGAACATTGACTTTGAGGATTCTTGACAACTTGCTGATGGTAATTGTCCAATGTTTACTTGCATGATTGTTAGGAAGTTATGCTTATATCATTTGTTTAGTTTTAGGTTTGATTAATTCAGACCGTGAGTAATATTGTACGTGGTCATTGCAGCATCCTTTTTTATACGAGTTTTGTAAAAAGTTATGCCTGTTTATCAGTTTGAAGGCCTTTCAATTAGTTCTTAAGTTAACACTGGTGTTAGTAAATCTTTTAACAGTTACACAAGTAGCTCAAATTTCTGACAATGATTTCTGTTATTCTATGCAAACTTTGCTCAGATGCATGCTTGCAGTGCTCGAAGAAATTCAAGCTGTAGTCTATATTTCCATAGAGTGAGTATATTGCAATAAAGATGTACATCTGCGGGGTTTTTTTCGTAGCGGAACCAACAATTATTTAAACATTTACATTTTAATGTTGCTATTGATCTGAACCAGCGTATTTTAATGAATATTGAATACAGTCGCTATGGTTAAAAATGCTCTATATTAATCAGTACTAGAATCCACGAGTTTATCCATTTACCATCTTTTTTTAATGGAAACTTAGCTGATAGATGTTTGCCTAGGATGTTTAATATCATTCTATTAGCTGAATTTGTTATATATTCACTATAAGGATATTTTCACTTATAAGTAAATTGACTATGTTTGAATTATTTTCTATTGTTTTTTACAATGATACTTATGTATTTGACTTTTCTGGTAAAATTGATTTGTGTTTTATATTCATATTCTATCGAAATATTTCATAAATAAGCTTGATATAAAGTAATGTCAAATGTTTCATTTGTACAATTTATTTTCCCACTGTTAATACTGTTGTGAAGATTTGGGCCAATTTATTGTATAAAAACAAAGGATTTTGATAGGAAACACGCATAATGAAACAAGGTTATCCTACTTATGTTTATATTCAATACATAGGCGCTGCTATGGGATTTACAACCTCTTCTGTTAGTGAGGTCATTTCAAGAAAATGCAACATGTGATGTCGCTATCAGGCAACAATACTAACTCCAAATGGTCACTTTGTTTTCATGTTGCCATATGGGGCATATATTGCTTACTGTCAGTACATAGTGACGTCACATGTGACGTTTTCTGAAAATAACGTGACTTAAAGAAGAGGTTGGAAATCGTACAGCGGCGTTCATATGTTCTCTGTATATATGTATTACTGTATGTAATATAGATATATATATATAATGTATGTATATATATGTAAGGTAATTAGACATAAATTAATGTTATGTCCAATTTGCTGTATATTTGTTGATTGTGTGTAGTTGTATGGAATATGGGAAAGCTGTTCAGCACATCCTCTGTGTTTATCATAATATCCCAGTATTGTTTGCTGTTTTAGTTTAGCTCACGTTGCTTGAATTATTTTGTATTATTTTAGTTAAATAATTGTTGCCTGATTTATTAACAATGTTGAAGTAACTGATATTCAGCATTACCTGTATATCCTGAGTACTGGTAAGTGGACGTAATGTATACAGCAAATTGTAAGCAATTATTGTTCTTCTTGTTGTACATTGAGTATTCTTGTCATTTCAACTTTTAACTCTTTCTAGTATTCTTTATTTGTAGGTATTGATGTATTTGGTTTAAACATTTCCCCACTTCATTCCAGGTACAAAGATTATTTCATTTTCCTCTGTTTTGTAAATCTTACCATTTATGTGTTTTATTTTGATGATGAATTTTAATGTCTATGATTAATATTATTATAGTCAAATGTAACAGGCAGGAATAAATTCTAATTTTCTGTTTTCCCAACTTTAAGGTACCATTATTGTTTGTTTAGAATAATCCTACCAAAACTGTTGGATATTTAAACCTTGGAATAGGTCAAGAGTGACAGTACTTTTATGTCCCCTTATGTGCTTACTTTTGTTCTTACAGTAGCGACATAATGTCAGAAACAGCGAATATATGCTATTGCTTTGCTTTGTGCTGTAAAGTCAGATATTTTCACAGGGATACTATTTTTAAACAAATTTTATTGAAGTTATCAGATTCTTTTGTAAGGTTAAATGTTGGCGTGTTTCTGTTCCTTTTTGTTGTATAATTAACACACAATATTTAGCGAGAATTTTTTGTAAGTACAACAATCTCACGAAAAAAAGCGAAAACATCCCTTGTGAAATATTTTGATTTTACAGTATTACAAATTATCTCTTTGTCTCTGCTCTAATCTCTTTCTATTTGTATCTGATATTCCATTTTCCATAAAAATATTTGTAATATTGGTTTTGTCTACAATTTTTGGTAAGGTGTGTTACAAACTCCTATCTCAAAATATGGTAATTTGCATATGTATTCAGAAATTTGATAAATGCTGATGCATAATCACGAAAGATTTTTGCAGTTAGTTATGTATTAAATTCTGGCTTTATGCACTTTTATAGAACAATGTACTTTCATCGGTCATGTGTTCAATACAAATAAAATGTATCCAGCATTTTTTACTGTTTGAACTTTCATTTGTACGCAAGCATGATGTTACTATAAGTAAAAGGAAAAATAGCTCAGAAATATGTTGGGTGGGTATAAGATTCATGGTAGTTTCAAGAAATGTTTTATTGTTTTAAAAATATCGAAGAAACCCTGTCCCAAGTTGTTAAGACCATTATTAAGTCATCGTAATTTACGTAATAAGTTCTCTGTAAGCTTTTTTAAATCATTTGCAGTTCGAACTTCTTGGAAATTGTCATAATATGTATATTATTTGTCGGCCTTTGTTTACAATTATAGAACTAGAACATTTTTATTCCTTGGTAGTCATGTCAGACTGCAAGATAATGTTTACACATAGATTCCTCTAAGTGTAGGTCAATGTAATTATTTTCAGCATGCCTTGTGTATCAGCTTAATGTATGTGGCTTATTCGTTACATTGTTGTAATATTTCACCACATTGTTATATATTATGTAATTAATATTTCATTTTATATTTTAATTTAAAAAATTGTTGTTATTCTTTGTTATGACTTTACCACGTCATGTTGTCATGCAATGGTTGTATTTGTTGACACAGAGCATAAAATCATTGAATAGTAACATAACTTGGTATGGTCAGATTGTTAATACCTTGGTCATGACTCATTGAATGGAAAAATGTGTGATGCAATATGTTGCTTTATATCAAGAAAAAATAAATCATGGAATTTTTTATGACTTTATTTGCTGTTTTCCTACTTTCTTTAAACATTAAAAGAACATGATTAATACGCTAAGCTATCAGATTGAAGCATACTGTTGGTTGGATGGATTACTGGTGGTAAATGGGCAATTTCTGGTCAGTAAGTGACATACTGTCCCCTATATTGACGTATAGCAAACTAATATGAATTACCTACTGTAGTTTTGTTTTAGACTGCTTTGATCATCTCACTGTTAAAGAAAACAGTTGAAAATATTGCCTTTGAAGTCGATATACTATTAAGCTTATACGGACCCCTTGCAATGTAATTCGAGCCGCTTGGGTCATTATGAAGGCCTATGTTATGTCATTAAAAACGGATATACCCTTTTTATACGCCCGTTTGAAAAACGGGACGTATTATGGGAACACCCGTGTCGTGCAGCGTCCACATGTCCGCTCTCTAAGTCAGAGTTTTAATCCGATCTTTATCAAACTTGTTGAAAATGTTTGTGGGCATAATATTTCGGCCAAGTTCGATAACCAGCCACATCACCCTGGGCACTTCTGAATTGTGGCCTTTGAATTACTCAAAATTGGCCAAATTAGTCTTGTCCGCTCTCCAAGTCATAGAATTTTCATCCGATCTTTACCAAATTTGGTGAAAATGTTTGTGTGCATAATATCTCGGCCAAGGTCGATAACCAGCCACATCTGAATTATGGCCCTTGAATTATCCAAAATTGGCTAAATTAGCCTTGTCCGCTCTCTAAGTCAACGAGTTTTCATCTGATCTTCACCTAACTTGGTGAAAATGTTTGTGGGCATAATATCTCGGCCAAGTTCGATAACCAGCAACATCGCCACAGGCATTTCGGAATTATGGCCCTTGAATTATCCAAAATTGGCCAAATTAGCCTTGTCCATTCTCTAAGTCAAAGTTCTCATCCGATCTTTACCAAACTTGGGAAAAATGTTTGTGGGTATAATATCTCGGCTAAGTTCGATAACCAGCCACATCACCCCATGCACTTCTGAATTATGGCCCTTGAATTATCCAAAATTTGCCATATTAGCCTTGTACGCTCTCTTAGTCAGAGTTTTCATCCGATATAAGTTACCAAACTTGGTGAAAATGTTTGTGGGCATACTATCTAGGCCAAGGTCGATAACCAGCCATATCGCTCGAGTTACTCGGGAGTTATCACCCTTTGATTATAGAAATTACCTAAAATGTGTCTTGTTTTAACTCTGACTTATGACGGGCGTATTTTGTGACAGTTGGCCACTCTTGTTCTTTCAGTTTTATTAACAATAGCGTTGAATGTGTTTAAAGTCGCCTTGCAGGATGTGTTATTGACATCATTCGGGCACACCCTGCCCCCTTAACGTTTCATTATGCACTGCATTGAAGACTCCTTGTTCACCTACTTTTGGGTCCACTTAATTTTGGGAGGTATTTTTGTCTGTTTTCGATTTTTTACGATTTTGCAGTTATTTCGCATTTTGATATAAATAATTTATACAGTAACTGAGAGCAAGTTCAGTATAAGGCTGCTTGTTTCTTCGTATTGGATTATATACGTTGTTATTATATACGTAATGGTTAATTGTTTTTAATGATTAGTTACTGCCTTCTTAGTCAATTTATGTGTATATGTTGGAAATCAATGACCATATAGCGATTAAGTGTGAGTGTGTATAAATGTACTTGTACTTACTCTCATAGAGTATGTTAATATTATTATTGTAAATTGTATATATTGGACGATAAGTACATTGTATTATACTTAAATCCAGATATTAATAAATCATTCTGTTCTGTTCTGTTCTGTTAAACCGATGTACCCCCCTCAGCTGACAGTTCCAAGGCTGTAATCTGCTGTATGTTTATTATTTCTGTTGGTGTTTTAAATGTATGTTATATTTCCCTTTCCCCTGTGCAATTCTTTCTCTATAGAAAGTGTTCATGTTAGTTTATGCTCAGTTTCGGCCTATTCTTGCCAGCTGTCTTGACTTGTCCTGTGATCTTTTCCATTCAGTAATCCCCCCCCCCTTCGTTGTTTGTCCTCTTTGATTCTCCTAGTTATTCCTTATGGTCGGCTAGGCCATTCCTTGCGCCTCTGTTCCCTTATGTATGTACCCTTGTACCTCCTTAAGTGCCTCATGTTTTATGGATTGTTGTTTTCTCGAAGGTCTGTGTGGGGAGGCACTGAATCTGTCTGTCGACCTATATTTTTCTGCGTCGTTTGTTTACTTCAGCGGTTTGTATTTGTTTCTTGAATAGCGCACTTATAAACGTTGACTGTTATTGACAAAAGTTACGAATCCATATAAATCAACAATTACTGTCCTTATATCGAGTGTTCGTGTCGTTGTGATGATCAATTTTCATCCGCCTGCTTTCTTGCGACACCGCCTCCGTGGTCTAGTGGCTGTGGTTAGTAAACTTGCAATTTGTCATTTTTGTCGGCCACTCAAATACGACTTGCATCACCTCATACTGTATTTTGTAAACGTTTGAAGAAATTACGAACAATGGAAAATGAAAAATTATAGACATTTAAATATATTAATCAAGGTATAGAATTTTTAATTACCTCACAAATATGAACGTTTGTATATAAAAGAATAAATATACCGAAGAAGGTACATGGACTTGAATATTTGACAGGTCATTGCTGATTTTATAGGGAGATACGAGTAGTGTAATACAGAATGTCAATTTTTCATGGCAATATCGATACATGGCTTTCCCACGTTCATTTCTTAAGAACTGGTTTATGCTGGGTTTACACTAGGCCATGATGTCTACGATCTCCACGATTTGAGAGAATCGTGATGAGCGTGGGGGCTCGTGGGGTCGAATGGTAGTGATCGTGAGGGAACGTGGTGGAATGGTAGTGATCGTGAGGGAACGTGGTGGAATGGTAGTGATCGTGAGGGAACGTGGTGGAATGGTAGTGATCGTGAGGGAACGTGGTGGAATGGTAGTGATCGTGAGGGAACGTGGTGGAATGGTAGTGATCGTGAGGGAACGTGGTGGAATGGTAGTGATCGTGAGGGAACGTGGTGGAATGGTAGTGATCGTGAGGGAACGTGGTGGAATGGTAGTGATCGTGAGGGAACGTGGTGGAATGGTAGTGATCGTGAGGGAACGTGGTGGAATCGTAATGATCGTGAGGATCGTGACAGAATTTTTGACTGTCAAAAAACTTGCCACGATTATGCCGCTTTGACGACAAATCTTGAGAGAGCGTGATAGAACGTGAGAATCGTAGTAGAGCGTAAAAGACCTTAACAGACCTTAACAGACCTTAACCGACCTTAACAGAACTTGATGCGCCATCGTAAGGGATCTTGATGCACTTGGAAACACGATTCATTCAAGGTTCACTACGATGCCACCACGTTTCTACCACGCTCTATCACTCTCTACTACGATTTGTCAAGATACATTGAATAGTAAAAGTAATAACATCACGCTGTGACACGTTCTGCTACGAACATCCCGATAGGCATCGAGCTCTGGCACGCTCTGGCACGCTCTGATAAGTTCCCGCGCGGTTCCCACGATGTTTATCCACGCTCTGCAAGCTTCATTACGTTTGCCACTTTGAACAAGAAAAAACCTATAATTTTTGGAAACGTCTATAATTTTTGTTAGATTTAAAATATGCCAGTCAAAAGAGGAAGGAAGGCCACTGTCAAGAGAGGCCAGGATGCTCCACCTCTTCCATCATGGCTTTCCTTGCATATGGTTTCATCAGGTACGGTCTCAGTCCAAATGTATAATCACCAAGAATAAAATAAGGCATGTTTATATCTGGGTCACCATTGGTCAAAGGTCATGGTGGTGGAATCCCAATAATACCCTCCTCTAGGCAATCAAACAGCTCTGTGTCCTTGAATATCTGTGCATCCGACATATGATCCATGCCACCAAATTCAATCCAGATGAATTTGTATTCAGCATCCACCAATGCCAGGAGTGGGATAGAAAAGAATCCCTTGTAGTTATGGTACAAGCTGCCTGAGTTTGCTGGTTTCTGGATAGCTACATGCTTTCCATCCAGAGCCCCTATTGCATGTGGCACACATTCCATTGCTTCTCGAATTGGTCTGCTATGGCTTTCCATTCTTCAGAGGTGATAGGAGAGGAGACAACTTCATCTTTATATGCTTCGACAATGGCCCTACAAACTTCTGGAACAATATGGCATATGGACGAGCGACTACATCTGAAGGCATAGGATAGTGAAGGGTATTTATCACCTGTGGCCAGATGTCTGAGGACGAGGGCCAGCCGCAGTCCAGGTGATAGGGGTTCTCGAAATCTGGTACTTTGCTTCTCTATAGCTGGTGTTATTCTTTCCAGGATCTCATCAAACAGATCTTAAATAGTTGACGTAGGAGCTAACATCCTCACACCTGAGTTCTGTGTTGAGGAGTTGTGAATAGTGCCCCAACTGGTGCCATCTGTCTACACTCAACCATGGTTTTACCCAACAGGTCCTCGGTTTTCTTCTCCTCTTTCCTCTCTGTTCTATCCTGCCCTGTTCTGTGTCTTGATGCTGTGTCTTTTTCTTTCGACCAACTATATCTTCATAAATGAGAAATACCAATTCACCGTCTTCTTCATCTCGTGGATTCATGGTTTGCCTTTGGTATTATCTTTGGAGAGAATGAGAGGGGGTAAATTACCCCTACCTCCTTTTTATACCCAATCGTGCTGCAAGCGTGGAGATTGTGCTCAAATCGAGGCCATAAATCGCAGGAGATCTTAACAGAACTGCATGATCGTGAGAGATCTTAACATAACGTAACAGAACGTGACAGAACGTGATAGCATATCGTGACGATCGTAACAGAACTTAAGAGAACGTAATGAAAATCGTGGCAGATCTTGACCAGAGTCGTGTTGGCTTCGTAACAAAACGTAACAGATCGTAACAAAACGTACTTAGAGCGCAGGAAAGCGTAGCAAAACACAGAAACAGAAAAACTGAAACAATATATCGTCGAGCTCCACGATTATTTTGCATCGTGGTCTAAGTGTAAACGTAGAGGTGCAACATGCATTAAAATGTGATATTTATAAAGAATACCTTTACAATAACATTTGTAAAAAATATGAACATTTTGACCGTATCTTTTTTAAGTTTTTATGTGTTTTGGAAAAAAGTGGGTTTGTCTGAAACATAATGACTTTTTATCCTAGTAAACTTTCTGTAAAAGTAAGTTTACATGTTACGTTACTCATCGAACACACAGGTGGCCGGTGAGAAGCCATGACATTTAAAACCCGCATTGAAATTTTTTTTTTCACTCTGTTCTTATAGTTAAGAAAAAGGTGTCCAACTTTGTTTTCGGCTTACAAAATGTGTTCTTACGCAGAGCCGGGTACCACCTTTCAAAATGGCAGCGTTCGCGTAAAAGGAAAACTACGAGCGCAAAATAGTGATCTCCGCGTCTGTATGTCGATTTGTAAGTTGTTTGATATTGCAATATACTCTTTTTAATGTTTCTTATTGAAATCTAAAGTCGTTCGTCAGATGAATAGCGATTTATAGTAGTTTTGTTCTGAAAATACCGACTCGGTCTAACGGTAGGAAGTTGTCCGACCTAGCCATTCTTGATGTTTGACGATAAAAAAAACAGTCTATTCTGTTTGTGAATAGTTTTTGAGTATATACACTGTCGACATACATCCCGTGTGTGTATTTTAAGACATCAGTGATAAAAATCGGTTGAGAAATGGCTTTGAAAAGTACGTCAAAGCAAATGTGTGTATATATTTTCATTGTAAATACGTATGAAGTTGGACACTTTTATCTTACTATAAGAACAGAGTGAAACATATTTTAAATGTCATGGCTACTCACCGGCCATCTGTGATCGAACAGATTACTGAAGAATGCAAACAAAATATTTACAAGATGTATTAATTTTATAAACTGTCAAACAAAAGCTGCCGCGAATGAACGCTGCGTTATTTTCATGTTATACCCTTAATTAAGACAAACTGTCTGGAAAGACCATGTTTTCCATTTCCCAGTGTTGGTCTTCACATAGTGCTAATGAGCAACTTGGTTTTCAAATAAATAGACAAGACAAGATAATTTATTGAAGTCTCACTTTCACACATTCATTAAAAATATATACGTAAAACATATGTATAAAACCACTCATTATGCATTACAATAGACTATTATACAACAGATACAGTACCACATACAAGTAAGAAAAGACAAAACATGAGAAACAGCGGTAAAATATAAAAACATGCTATTGAGAGAATATCATATAACATAAATATATTACATTATACCTTATATTATATAACATAAAACGTAAAACAGCAATAAAACAGAAAAACACATGCTATCGTAATAGTTATGAATATAAATGTTTACGACGTTCTTCTAAAATATTATGGCAGGTTTTAGCTTCTAAAATAATAAAATGGGGAACGATTTTTTTAATTTCAGCGATTCAACCCATACCAATGATTGCATTCAGTGCTTACAACCCAGCACATACATAATAATTGTGGTGATGGGCCAATTATTGTGTTTCAAAGTGTATTGCTCAACGAAGGCTCGAGCTACGATGCATCAACGGGTATTTTCACGGCGAAAGTCAAAGGATTGTATCAATTCACCGCTCATATCTGCAACAAAGAGAAACACTTTGCTGTTGTTGCCATTGTACATAATGGTAAAACGATTGCAATAAGCACACAGTATGAAGACGCCTCTAGTAGCTGTGTATCTGTTAGTTCCCTAATTAAAGTCGGTGCTGGAGAGCAGGTCAATGTTATCAGTGCGTTTTCCAGTACAAAGATACTGGAAGATTCTTATAGACGTGCTTCCTTTATGGGGTTTCTTGTACATGAATGACTGTGATGGAGTTTGTTACAATCGGACCTCGTTTATTCGACAACCTTCTATATGAATGCAATGTACTTGGTATCATCCGACATAAATATCAGGTCCCGATGTATCTTCTTATGCAAGTCGAATTGGAAAGGGCTATTCGAAACCATGTATTATTCGAAATAACATTTTGGAGCCGATGAATTTAAATAAACGAGGTCCATTTGTATAATGAAAGATACAATGCTCTAACGATGTCTAAATGTAACTTGTATATTTAAATAATAAACAATAATCATTTAAACGATGTTTCAACGAATATACAGAAAATGTAATCAAAGGCTTTATTGATTTATTTTGGAAATGTTCAAGAAGATCTCACCAACTTGATCAATTAGGTGCAAATTCTGTTGGTTTTAATGTAAGCATTGTTGCTTAAGATGTTAACATTAAGATGTTTATGTACTGTAATGTCTGACGACTCTGGATACCATTTAGTTTAGCTTTGAACTTTGATACCGACATTAATGTCTATATGCAATGTGCAGAAATTGCTGGTAAATCGGTGTACATAAATATCAGAGAGCGTTCCAAAGAATTAGTATTAATGTATATCGGTGTCTGAACAAAATCTGCCTTTATGTAATACAAATGAGTTGCTTTGTATCAAGACAAATTAAATCATGATATTTCATATGACTGTTTATTGTGTGGTATTGTCCATTTCTCGTTGTAATGGAATCCGTATGCTTTTAACTTGTGTTTTACGTGCTACAATTATCAAATACTTGCATGCACGAGTGAGGTTGCTAGCGTTGTTGGAAATTAGACGTTCCATTCGGTATCGTAGGCTATGATATAAGGCCAATATGGCATGCCGACTGTATTATTATTTCCTTTTAAATATTTTTTAGTATATTTGGTCCTATGATATTCACAAATGTGAATTAATAAAGTGAACAAACACAAGCGTGCTTTCTATTCTACTTTAATATAAGGACTGGTCATTGGCAGCAATTCACACAAAACATACAGGTACAAGTGGTCAGTGGAATGTTAAATAATTGTGAGGTTAAAGGTTACATGAATACGTAATCAGTCCATTCAACATCATTACACCGACGACTTGACTCGTTGCGATTTGCCAATCACCGCCATATCATCACTTATGAGATTGTTTCCCGACTTCCACCGAACGCTGGTTCTACCTGGTCCTGTATTCAAAACAACCGTACAAGTGACCAAACCAGAGGCATTCGGCTACGCGAAACGCCATCGGAGGTTTAAAGGAAGGATTACATTGATACAGTGCACAAGACAATGCCTCCCCTCACCGACCATAGGGAAACATCAACACATAAAGCACTAAAGGTTTGAGAAGGTGTTAGGGTAAACATCTTGGGGGATGGGATGCTACTTAGATATTGTCGGGTTGACAATTTGTTTAAGGGCGCATTCAATTCCTGTAAATAAAGAAATCCCCGCGAACACAGGGTAATATAATCGTGTGAAACTATTCAAATATGTAAATAAACATTGCGAAGTCATCATCAAGGGTTAACATAACTTTAATTCGTTATACAGTACGGCTTACTCATATAGCCACATCATTAAGACTCATAGTACAAGTCAAATGTTCATGCACGTGTCCATATCCATTAACCTGTGTCCTGTTTAAGTAAATGGAAGATTGCTTTTCTTTGAAAACGTAAACTAGTCAACATACTCAATTCAGAAAAAAAGAAAAGAGGTGTACTTCCGTGACGAAGAGTACATATGAATTTGCGTTGCCGTCATACATTGTAGGGTCGAAGTACTGCGACAGCTGTGACACATTTTAAACATAAACAAATTGTTCTCGAGTTCACATTCTCGCTATCGGCTATTAAAACCAATTATTTGTCTACGTAAACACGTATAAGTAATTACCCATCAAACTTCATGGAACAGATTGTTTTAATAACACGTTTGATAAACTATTTAGTATTGTCTAGCATAGTGATATGTGCTCTATGTGCTGGGGCATTATCCTGGTGTAATATAACATTGTCAAGCTCCAGATGTGGTCGCTTCCGGCGTAGTGCCTGTACCAGATCGCGTCGCAATACCTGAAAATACCAAATTCATTTCAATGTGGATATGGATTCATTTACGGTTAAAACAGTAAAATAATACGTAGTCATATTATAAAAATAAGATGATTTTAACTGTTTTAATTATTTACGATAGAACTTTACTAAACTTACTTACCTCAGAGTAATATTCTGCATTGACAGTGCAGCCGTCTCTGACCAGAGGTTGAAGCAACATTCCATGCCGATCCATGAAGAAGATGAACATCTCTTTTCTACAACTTCTCTGGCGTCTTGCCTTTTGCGGTGGTGGGGTGCTAGGTGTTTTCCAGACGGAAGATTGGCGTTTAGTCTCAGGATCGAAATAGTGTAACCAAGTCTCATCCGTTGTCACTATTCTGTCTAAGAATGTTTCTCCCTCCGATTCGTAACGCTGCAGAAATGAACGCGAGCATTCCACTCTACGACACCTGTCTTGCTCTTTAAGGATACGTGGGATCCATCGCGCTGACACCTTGGTCATTCCTAAATCTTTGGTTAGTATTTCGTGAACTACAGAGTTTGTCACTCCTAATTCCTCTGCTATGGCCCTGACAGTCAAACGTCTATCGCAATTCACAAGGTGGCGCACTCTATCTTTGTTTTTAACCGCTACCCTGGATGGCCGATCCGGTCTCTCGTCATCTTTGACGGATGTCCTTCCGTTGCTAAATCGATCATGCCATTTGTATACAAATGTTTTCCCACATTTTGGTAGAGTGTCTGACTCTAGAATCAAGCGTAGTGTCTCTGCAGGTGATTTCTTCAAACCGACGCAAAACTTTACGACGCTGCGTAATTCCATGTCACCAGTCGACGTCATGCTTCCTTGCGACCAACGTTATAGTAACGGCTAAAGATAACATCTTCAAATTTTCATGAAATGACGTCATGACGTGACAGTAACGTCACAAATTTTAGCGCCAATTTAGCACGTCAAATTATGACGCTATAACGTTATATAGTTTTAACCGATTTCAAAAGTTTGAGGTAATTATGACCTGCGTCAAAGTAACATATAGGTGTTGTCATGGATACCAGAAAACTAGATTTAGCATTTGACGAAATATGCAAAATTTGTTCACTTAATATAAATTGCATCAGACTTTATTGGTACCAATGTACATACAATTTGAACGAAATTTGAGTTTTTTATGATACAATTCCGCGAACTTCCTGGACAACCCTCGTATATGGGCTTATATGTGATGCGTTTCTGTACCGACGTACGAGGGCAAGAATTACATAGGTTGTATTCGTAATTGTACTACTGCATACCTGATATGAAACAAAAGGAACTTTTTTTTCTTTATAAACTTTATTCACAATAGGCAATATTTATACAATCATACAATAATGGTAAAACATACAATTTGTGTTAACATGCTCAAAGATGGATTGAATATACTTGTTATGTCCAAAATAGTTACTATAATACAGTTATTAAACGGTTCTATTAAATTAAACAAGTATAAGGTTTTCAAATGAATAACAAATATTTCGATGGTGTGGGATCGAAATCACATTATGGCGGGAATATTTTTAAATTAAAATTTAAATATGCAAAAAATACAGGAATAATTATTAAATCTATGTTCATGGTATAAATTCAAATGTATATATGCAACTGTAATCTCGTAGTTATACGTTTCCAAAATAATTAAGTATTGATCATTAATGAGATATAGAAATGTTCAGTGCTTGACAAATTTTCTTTAGGAAATCAATATTTTGTTTTTTGTTTTTATAGTATCGAGTTAAAATGTCTAAATCAAAATATAACATTTGGAGAATATTAGTCTTATTCTTTCTACGTTCACTTTTATATTCTTTATAAATACAGTATCCTATTTGACTTAATATTATATTAATTATTTCATATTGTTTGTACATGATTTTATAACCTATAATTATATATTCTAGAGAGTTTGTTGTAATGTTTATGCCTTTTTTCTGAAAATATTTTTATTATCGTTTCCCAGAATGATTCCATATAGGGACATGTTATAAAAAGGTGGTTTACGTTTTCTAAAGCTGCACAGTGTATGCAGTTTGGGGAAGTGAATATTTTCCATTTGTAAAGGTTTTCATTTGTGGCAATTATGTTACGTATCATTTTATATTTAAATTGTTTGACGCGATTGTCAATCATTTACCATTTTACCATTTATTGATAGCAAATCGGCATATAAATACGCCTTTAGCCATTTACAAAGTCATAAAAAAAGATGGCCTAGGCAAGCATAGTGACATACAATTCCAACATATTATTACATGTATTATAAAAATTAACAAGTAAACATATGTCATTAATGAATATTCCAAAGGTAACAGGTAGCATTTACGAAGCAGCAATGTTTGACAGTTTCTCCTGTCTACGTTTCATAGAATGATAAATGAAGTTGGCTGTGTTAACAAGTACTTTTCTGTTTTTAGAAGAGAGAATATCAGTAAATTTATGAAATGAGACCCATGCTAAATTGTGTAAGTATTTAGATCTCAAATGCCTAAAGAACAACATAGTAAAACATGATACTCTGATTCTACAATGTTTTGAGAACATACTTTACATTTTCGGTCAGATCTATCTAAATTGTTAAACAAGTGCTTTGTTTATGAAATAGTAGTAGCTGTGCCAATTGATCTTTTTATTAAAGCTTGATTCCCAATATTTTTGTATATAGGGAGTTTCAAATTTTCTTTTTATAAATTCTTGATAGTATTCTTTACTTTTTATTAATTTTGGGTTAGTTTTGTCACTTGAGTTTAATTTAGTTTTAGTGAAAGTTTGTAATGATTGTGCTGTTTTGATTTTGGTTTTCCATTCTGAGGGTTTTGCTTTTTTAATAGTTTCACTTTCAGAGATCCAGTTAGTTTTTATTTTAAGCTTTTCATAGATTATGCGTTCGCTTATTTTGCCGTTGATATCAATTAAGTCGTTAACAAATAGTTAAATATGAGACATTTTCCTTTAAATTTGATATACTTATTACCCCATATAACTTGGTTTCTTATTGCATAGAAAGATGTTGGTTCTGGTTTAGTTGAAAGGTTGTTGTATTCCATCCATGTATTTATAGTATTTAAATAAAAAGGAGGCAGTGGTATTTTTACGTTTGGGATCAATTTTAAGTTAGTCACGTTCATGTCAAATATTAATAAGTTTTTACCAAATTGGTTCAATAATAAACATGGAATGATCTTCCAGTTTGCATTATTAGGTGATCTCAAGTTTTGGATCCATTTTAGTTTAAGGGACTTTGAATAACTGTCTTTATCAACCATATTTAAACCTCCATCAAATTTATTTCCAATTAGTGTCGTTCTTTTTATTTTTTCACGTTTATTGCTCCAAAGAAAAGTAGAGAATAGTTTAGTAATAGTTTGTACGATATGCTTTGGAGTGGGCATAGATTGCATTAAGTATGTCAATTTGGGAAGGATTAGGCTTTTAAGTACGGTTATTTTCCCGTAATATGTTAGTTTTCGTTTTTGCCATTTTTGTATAAGATATTTACATAGTTCTAATTTATTTTGCCAGTTTAAATCTTCGCATACATCCGGGCTATTGCCAAAATAAATTCCTAGTGCTTTAACATAATTATTTGTAAAATTTATGTTGTCAATATTGTGTGTATTGGTTTTTGAACTGCCTATCCAGAGCCCTTGTGTTTTATTTCTATTTAGTTTTAGGCCTGAATATTTACCAGAGAGACATTTATTTCCTTTTCATTTTGTATGAATATTGTTGTGTCGTCTGCTAACTGAGTGATTTTGATATGTTTTGTGTTGTTATTATTTCTATCTTTTTTATTTCTATTCCTTTAAATTGTTTGCTTATTCTTATTTTGATTGCCATTATTTCAGCGACAATAATAAATAATAGGGCTGATAATGGGCATCCCTGCCTGACGCCGCGAGATATTAAAAAAAATCTAGAGCTCCAGCCATTATTCATTATTCAAGACGTTATATTGGTGTACAGAACCTTTACCCATTGTATGAATGAGTTTTTAAATCCGAATTTCAACAAAGATTTTAGTAGAAATGACCATTCAATTGTATCAAACGCTTTCTTAAAATCGAGAAATAAAATAGCTCCTGGAATGTTGGTTACGTTTGTATAATCTATAGTGTCTTGTATTTGTCTTATTTTATACCCTATGTATCTATTTTTAATGAAAACCTTGTTGGTCATGGCTTATTACATTTGGGAGAACTTTTTGTAAGCGCATGGCTAGAACTTTTGCTACAATTTTATAGTCTGTGTTGAGTAGAGGGATAGGTCGCCAGTTTTCTAACTTAGTTGGGTCTCCCTTTTTATAAAGTAAGGAAAATACGCTTTGTTTTTGAGTAAATGAGAGTTCGCCTTTCTCAAAACCTTCATTTAAAGAATCAACTACTAAATGCATAATTTGCTTCCAAAATCTTTTAAAAAATTCTATTGGCAGACGGTCGAGACCTGGGCTTTTATTTGTATTCATAACGTTTATAGCATTTGTAGCTTCTTCATATGAAACTGGCCCTTCACATTCTTTGGCCTCATTATCGTTTAATTTATTATTAATTTCTGTGGAGTTTAAATATTTGTCGACGCTGACATGTGAACTGTCGTAAAGATTTGCATAAAATTTAACTGTTTCTTTTAATATGGTTTC
Organism: Mactromeris polynyma; assembly: GCA_032209605.1. Lineage (NCBI taxonomy): Eukaryota > Metazoa > Mollusca > Bivalvia > Venerida > Mactridae > Mactromeris > Mactromeris polynyma. The sequence goes on along the minus strand of JASFXZ010000027.1, from coordinate 3,619,895 downwards.
TTTATCTTTTATTACTTTTCCATTTGTTGATAAAGAGTTAATGATTTTTCTTGTTTGCCTAGAGTTTTCAAGGTTCAAGAAAGGAACTTATATTTGTTTATTATCTACAATTACTTACAATCAAAGATGTGTACCTCAACATTGAATTATACTTCATTACGTGAGAAACTTTATACAGAAAAATAAAGCCAAAGCAATTGAATTTAGATTAAATTACAATCAGACGTCAGTAAAACTTCTGAAATAATTATTGACGGAATTCATGTAGAGAGATGATATGTTTTTAAATACACACCTGTAATATATTCGTCGTCTGCAGTGAGTACTCTTGGTTAGTGAATGCTTTACCCTGTATTCGTCATATTTTATGTTGTCATCTATTAACCTTTGTTATGATACGCTTGACTGACTTTTAACTTTATTACTCATTCTCGCTATTTGTATTCTAAACGTCATTGTCGATTTCCACGAAAAACAAACAAATTAAATTAAATGCGTATTTTGTAACGAGCAATGTTTTTTAGATACGTACTAGCCATTCCTGCAATAATTACTGAGGCGAGTTGTAACTTAATGAATTAATACATGTCAGCACATGTACATGTATTAACCTTTGTTATGATACGCTTGACTGACTTTTAACTTCATAATGGTATACACATACATTTTTATTACTCGTTCTCGCTATTTGCATTCTAAACGTCATTGTCGATTTCCACGAAAAACAAACAAACTAAATTAAATGCGTAAATTGTAACGAGCAATGTTTTTTAGATACACGTGTACTAGCCATTCCTGCAATTACTGAAGCGAGTTGTAACTTAATGAATTGATACATGTCAGCACATGTACATGCATACTCTTCCCTTTCCCTGTCACCAGTGTTTAAGATCATGCATAGTAAAATAATAACTAAAACATTTTCCTGTTGCCTCTACATAAGGTTATTTATTTACGATTATATGGTTATTTCGCATTCTGGTTTCTCTTCGGACTGAATTATATACAATGTATATGTTATTGTATTTATGTAATGATTAATTGCTTATAATGATTAGTTACTGCCTACTTAGTCCATTTATGTGTATATGTTGGAAATCAATGGACATACAGTAGTTCAGTGTGACGTTAGCTAGCTGTTAAATCGATTTAAAACCCCTGTAGTTATACTGACTGTTCCAAGACTGTAAATCGTTGTATGGTTATTATTTCTATTTAAATTTTAGATGTATGTTAAGTTTCCTTCCCCCATGCGCAGTTCTTTCACTTGATATAATATTCATATTGTTTTCTTCCCTTCGGCCTATTATTGCTGGCTTTCATGGCTTGTACGTGATGTGTTCCATCCATTGGTTGTCCACCTTGTCGTCCCCCTAAATTCTCCTTAGTTGCACTTTATGGTCGGTTAGACCATTCCTTACGCCGCTATACACATGTATGTTTACCCTTGCACATCCTCTATGCCTGATGTTTTGTTGACTGTTGTTTCCAGGGGTTCATTAGGGGAGGGATTGTCTTGCGAATGTGGCGTTCCCTGTAGCAACTTAATCTATTTTTACATGCTAACAAGAAATCCACAGATCTATATTGACACATATATTGTTAAGTCTAGGAGTTAAACTCATAATACATCTGTGAAATGAGTAGAATATGTTATCCGTTCGTCCGTCACAATGCTGGTCGAAACTACTCCAAACATACTGCTGGTTTAGATTCAACCAAAATGAACTTGTAATGTAATTATCACTGGTTCCTTGCTCCAACTTGAAAATATGGGAACCTGTGAAAGTGGTTGCTGAAGCTGTAAAGCAAAGAACGTCTAAACATTTACACACACGTATTTTATGTAAGAAGTAATGGTGAGCTTTCTTTGCTTTAGATGTATTATCATTGTCAAATGCTGCGTTGAGTTAACAAACAGACAGACCTTCATACGAAATTCATCAATTTCTTTGAAAGGGGGCAATCATTTGATCATTTTGTGAAATTATATGACAATATAAACGTTCCAAGGAATGGACAATTTTTACTTAGCAGCCCCATGATGCATGCCATAAGCCATTGCGTCAGACAAAGGAGCCGCTAGTATAATTGCATAAGAACCTTATTTATCCTGTCACTTGCTATAATTTCGACCCGATAACAGGGTGCCTCAGTCTAATTTTTTGCTTTATCAGGTCACTTGGTCACATGACTTTTATCTCACGTCACATGACCACGTGACTAGCCGGACTATTTTTAGTTAAGTATCGCGATGTTATCATTTTTACGGACTTACTAAAACAATGGATTTTTCAACTGAATACTATAACACTTTTCATATTTTTTGTATAATCCATACAATAAAATGTTAATTTCCACAAAATTGTTCTATTTCATTCAAGCGGTGCTTAATCTTATCAGTTATTAGACAAACCCAGTCTGTATTTTGACCCGAATGTAAGTGCTTACTGGAACACGTAGTAAACAAAGAAGTCAAACAAATTGTCGGCTGTTTACACCATTGGAACAACATCATTTCGGAAAATTGGGTCCATCTGCGTTTGAACTTATCAGGGCTGACCGTGCGGTCGAGTTTCTCATGAAAATAACGTATTGATCAGTAACAATAGCAGTACGTACCCCACCCATCTTCTGAATATTAGAATTTCAGTCCGGTTTCATCGATTTGTGCCGAAAATTCCTTTGCAATCGTAAATGACACTGATAGACTGAATCTACAGATTAATTTCCGTGGGAAATTGCGTATGAACTAATTATAATGTTTGACTCTTACTAAATTGTTGCAAATTCTTTGATTTGTTATTGATTATTTGTTAATGTTCATCAGATGTTCACAAACGCAGACAAATTCATATTGCCACTAAAATGTGTCAAACTCATGGGAACTATTTCTCGCGGCGTAAGGTGCAAACCGCACTTATAAATCAATACGTCACACGTTATTCAATACGTCACAAAATTAATTACGTCATAATTTAGGGGATGTAACTCGGTATTATTTAGAATTAAAGGTATTTCCCCCTTACTTAACACAGGAAGTGACAGGATGAATAGAATAATAGCTAGGTTAGTGACGTGGAATGAGAACGTTTATCAGGCTCGGCTCCGGTAGTTATAGGTTCCTCCGCCTTGCCTGATAAACTTTCTCATTCCACGTCACTAACCTATTATTCTCTATATCTTATCAATTGGGTCATGAATGATGAATGTTGATTTTTGAGCACCAAAGGGATGGTGATATTATGTGATATTGGATCATCTGACCATCTTTTGAGTATTAAGCCAATCAGGAGTCAGTCGAAATCATAGATACTCTTTCATTACATAGTGTGGTAAAGGTAATTTTCTAAATTTGATACTGGGCCATGTGGTCGAATGTATGTGCCTTTGGGACAGTGTTTTGACTTTTTCGTTTCTGGCTGCTGTTAGAAAGATGGTATCTATGAAATGTCAAATAATAAAACGCTAAATATGCGCCCATGTCTTTAATATATGGCTATTCAGAATAATGGTGCAATCATTGAACTATATAAAATGCATATGAACGTTTCAAAAACTGTCTCTCAGTTTCGATATCAAAACTTAGCTTCAAATGGAGACTTTTTAAGCTGTGTCAGTTTCCTCAAAAGTTTCACTCAACACGGCAGTTTAAACCCCTCGCACATCAAATACATGGTTTAAATGACATTGATCACCATTCAACTTTTTTTAATGCGAAGACCAGTTGTCAAAGTAAGATCTCTTTAGCGGAAATGTGTAAGCATGCGGATGTTCCTTTTGACCAATTTGGCCACTTCCGGTCAAGTCATACTGTTTTGAACAGTCGCAAAACCTGCGCGTATATTTAACCGATATCATGTATATGGTATCTACGCTGGTTTTAAGCAGAGACACGTGGGACTGGTTGGAGTTCTTTGTTGTGTCCAGCCACGAACCCGTGCCTTCTGCTTTATGTCACACTTTCATGGTAATAATATCATCTTCTTACATTTATATAACACATGTTCTTTTGATTACAAAAGGTATATACGCAGGGATTAGAATTCAGACATTTTCATTCCAAATCGTTGTAGGTCTGTGAAGTTGGCTGTTAGTTGTTAGTTGTTATGATGGAGCGAATACACAGCTATATATATGAGTTGTTAGTTCAGATGTTTATTCAAAAAATGCCAGAAGTTAGATGTGAGTTCGGATATGATGCAACGGTTGCACAGCTGTTAGTTGTTAATGTAGATGATTATTCGAAAATGCATGGGCAGAAGTTAGATGCGAGGTCCGATATGATGGAGCGATTACACAGCTATATATATATGAGTTGTTAGTTCAGATGTTCCTACCCGAATTCACAGCTGTTAGTTGTTAGTTCAGATGTTTATTCGAACTGCATAGCCAGACGTTAGATGTGAGTTTGGATGTGATGGAGCGAAAGCACAGCTATGAGTTGTTAGTTCAGATGTTCGTTCCCGAATTCACACCTGTTAGGTGTTACATGTAATTCAGATGTTAATTCGAAAATGCATAGCCAGAAGTTAGATGTGAGGTCGGCTGTGATGGAGCGAAAGCACAGCTATGAGTTGTTAGTTCAGATGTTCGTTCCCGAATTCACACCTGTTAGGTGTTACATGTAGTTCAGATGTTAATTCGAAAATGCATAGCCGGAAGTTAGATGCGAGTTCGGATATGATGGAGCGAATACACAGCTTTTAGTTTTTAGTTCAGGTGTTTATTCGAAAACGCATACTTAGAGGTGAGATGTAAGTTCGGATAGGATGTAGCGAATACACAGCTATTAGTTGTTAGTTCAGATTTTCGTTTCCGAATTCACAGCTGTTAGTTGTTAGTTCAGATGTTCATTCGAAAATTCATACTTGAATAAGTGTTCGTGTTTCGAAAATTTGGTACGGCACAAGCGTTTATTGACCGGAATCTAAATGATCGTCCCTTTTTGTTTAATCGTTTATTTCAATAAAATCTTATGTACAATACAGAATATTTTGTCATATCATTAACATATAATGATTTTAACATTTTTTTGGAAACATGATCTTTCGTACTATGACGCATATTAAAAAGTTTCAGGTAATAACATCGAATATGTTTATCTAGTACTAAACGAAAGTAATAGAATAACAAGATGTATTGTATATTCGTCTATGAGGAAAACTGAGAAATAGTTGGAAAAAACAGAAAAGTGTACAATAAAAACACAAGATGTACCTTCGACATTATAGATATATTAATGTATGTACATCAATTACGTATACGAGATTCTTTCAGATAGGTGGTAAATTTAGTAAGGATTAAATGCTTCTCTTGTTTATTTTTGTAATAATGTTGTAATACTAAAATGTCGTTGTATATTGTTTTGACAACGTTTATACTTTTTTGTTTCTCTCACTTATCATATAACACTTATAGATACTGTAACCAACTTGACTTAATATTATATTGATATCTTCGTAACACCTCATCTCAATTTTGTAACCAATAACAATATTTTGTAGAAAATTTACATATTTACAAATTCCAAGCTTGCTAAATATTCCATTTATAACGTCCCAGACTGGAGTTATATATGGACACCAAAATAGGAAGTGATCGATTGTTTCGATATTTTTGTCATTGCAAAGAGGGGTATCATATATTTTCCATGTAAAAAGGTTTTTATTTGTTGCCATGATTTTTATGAGTCAGTTTTAATTTAAACTCTTTGACTTTGTTATCTTTTAATACATAATTCAGTTAAAAAATACACTGATTTCCAATTGATATGCCTGTTAAAGGTTTTTCCCAATATTTGTGTATAAAGGGTTTTTCACATATTTTCATAGTTAGTAGTTGTCTTATTTGTTTATTGTTTAATATGGTTAAATCGACAAGAGTGGTTAAAGATGTTTTGACAATAGATTGCATTGATCTAGTTTTTTTCAATCCCTTTTTATGCAAAGTGAAACCGTCGGCAAATTAGCATAAGTAAATATTATTAATTCTATAAAGTGCTGTTTGATTGACCGCGAACAGGTGTATGAACTTTCAGGACCGATCCATGTCAATTTAGGTAATGAAATGCTCTCGTGCGTAAAACATCGACAAAACGTCATTGGTTTGATCAGTCCATATCAAATTGCAGGTTAGTTCCATGATCATAATCATACAGACGCATTTTCTGATTTTGAAAAAAGAACATATAAATGCATAGATATCAAATCTGTATGTTTATTACATAACGCAGACTATCCGGGTTCGAATCCTGACTTTCACTTTTATCATAAATTAATTTTAGCGCGAAATATCAAGCTTTTCACGAAATAAGTGTGGGTGTATTAGACTAGATAAATATGTGTAAACATAACACTATTTATGACAGAAAAGATTGAAAAGCGTTTCGTGTTGTCGCAGCCAGACAGAGACATTCTTTCAAAAGTTCACAACTTCTGTGTAAAAGAGGCTACTTTGAAGCAGCCTGTGATTCCATTGTCTTGCATAAGAACAATAGCTACAATGACTGGGCTGTCGCGAATTAAAAGGATGGCAGTGAAAACGTTTCAAGAAAACAAGACGTTACAAGTAACATATCACTGGATTGCATTGATCTCGATGTGGTTCGCAAGACAGTACATGCCATGGTATGATTTCAAACAAGATTCATCAGCCTTTTTTAAATAAGCCCAGCACATATACTGCTAATGCGCCATGCCAAACTGTACATACTTAAACATTTTGTTCCATATTGCTATGCTTCTATTATTGTTTTAATTGTTCAAAATAAATACATATGTCATGATAAGAAGGAACAGATAATGAATGGAAATAAAAAACATGTATAACTTTAATTTACCTATAGAAGGGTGAATTAAGAAAAACTATTTTCTAGAAGTATAATATACTTTATCACTGTGAATTGAAATACTACATACGAGTATATGTTGGCTGGAATTGCTAAGTGTCTACTTACCTAATTGAGCTGCAGAGGCACACGTAGGTACAAACTTGAATAATTGATCATGTTTCGAAAATTTCGTGCGACACAAGCTTTTATTGACCGAAACTCTAAATGATCACCCATCTATATAACAGAGAGAATTCGTAACTACGGGGAACGCCACATACACAAGACAATACCTCTCCACGCAGACCTCAGGAAAAACAACAATCCACAAAACATAACGCACCTAAGGAGGTCAAACTGTACACATACTAAGGAACAGAGGCACAAGGAACGGCCCAACAGACCATAAGGAATATTTAAGTGAATCAAAGTGGACAGTAAAAGGAGGGGGAGGGGGGAATTAATGGATGGAAAAGCTCACAGGACAATTCAAGACAACTGGCCACAATAGGCCAAACTTGGACAGGAAACACTCTGAACACTGTATAAAGTGACAGAATTGCATAGGGGAAAGGGAAACATAAAACATTCATAACACAAACAGAAACAACAATAATATAGCGAATTACAGCCTTAGAACTGTCAGTAAAATATACTGGGGGTTTAAATCGATTTAACAGCTAGCTAAACTCACACCTTATCGCTATATGGTCATTGATTTCCAACATATATACATAAATTGACTAAGTAGCAGTAACTAATCATTAAAATAAACCAACCATCACGTACATATCAACAGACATACAGTAATTAATCGAGCACGGAGGAACAAGCAGCCTTATACTGACCTTATTCCCCGTAACTAAAATAGTAACATCAGAATAGAAGTAACCTTAAAATGTCAAATAAAAGTGCAATTTAAAATAAAGTCAACTTGATAATGTGTTTACTAATAAAAACTCTTAGATATTATTGATAGGGAAAAGGAATTTATAACTAAAAGAAATATGTTTAATAAGAAAATAAAACACGAAAACACGACTGCACCCAACAAATATTAAGAAAAGTTTACTTGGTATTGTCAAATGACGTCATAAAATGTAAATCGCATTGTAGATATAAAAGTTTTCTTGGTATGGTGACGTCATACAATTTTAATGACGTTAAAAAAGATATAGTTTACGCTGCGTAAGGAGACATTATTTATACAAGACTGTGCCATATAAACTGATAATATACAAGAGAAAAACAATTAAGTAAGTGGTTACAGAGAACATCACAAAACAACAAGAAACAAGGACATGTATAATAAACAATGTATAATACGACACAAAACATTCACAAATGGGCTGGTCGATAGTTTTAAGATACTGCATGGAAAACTTCATGTTAATTCCAGAGCAAAAGTCAATGCCTACAAAGTCCCGAACATAATCCCCTAACATTGTGATCAGTAATATCCTGCCGTACCAAGTACGGTTTACAAATATAACTTCATTTAGTCTCAAAACATTAGTGTCCGGCGTGCAGTAAAAATAGGTGTGCAAATCTATCAAGTATTGATTTACTTAAAAATTTATCTGCAGTTGTTCTCATTATGTCAGGATTATAACCCTTCCTTTTGAACTTGTTAATTAATTTCACAAATGACTGATCAAAGTAACAACTGTTATGAATTTTGCGAATTTTATATAATAAATCTCCATAAAATTTAGGTTTAGTAATTCCTGTCTCTAACATAGATTTTACACTAGTGCCATATTTTAAGTTAATGTCGGTATATTTATAGCAAAACTTACGAAACGTCTTACATAATTTATGATAACGATAGCCTTGCTTTAGCAGTTTACCTGTCAGTAGAAGGTTTCGCTTATTAAAGTCCTCTAGATAAGTATTCGCCCGGAAAAATCTAATTAATTGAGATAGGTATACGCCGTATGTCGTATTTCTCGGTATATCACTAATAAGCCATGGAAAATTTATAATCTCAAAGTCATAATCATCTCGTTTATCATATATTTTAGTAGTAATAATACCAGTTTCTATAGAAATGTCCAAGTCAAGAATGAGGCATGTGTATCCAAGATGTTAGCTTTCGATAGGTGTAGTTCTGTTGGATATATATTATATATCATGGTTGGGAAAAACACATTATCAATATTTAAAATATCGTCTAAATAACGGGAGGTATTGTTGAAAGCTTCAATTACATCCATCTGATTTTCTTTGGATAAGGATAACATAAAGTCTCTTTCATAACAGAATAAGAATAAGTCTGCTATAAGTGGAGCACAGTAAGTTCCCATAGGAATACCAACTTCCTGTTGGTACATTGAGTTATCAAATTAAATAAATATATTATTCAGTAAAAAATTAAGCGCTTCACAGACATCCTCACATGTCCAGATGGTAAATTTTTTGTAATTAGTAGAAGTAAAAAAAGTCCTTTCATCATTGCTGGCCAAATATACATGTTGATTTCTACCAAATGTTTTTTCAATTAAATGTGTAAGTTTTGTTTTAATTAAATCATGAGGAAGTGAAGTATAAAGAGTGGAGAAATCATAGGTAGAGATACGTGTTGCTCTATAATGTAATGATTGAAATTTATTCAAAACTTCTGTAGAATTTTTTATGCCCCAGTAAAGGTTTATATTGGAATTTTCAAAAGTTTTATTGCAATATTTAACAACTTCAGCTTTTATAGCTGTTAAACAACCAGTGAGAAGTTTCGAAATTTGTGTAGTAGTAGTGAAACTCGCATTAGCAATGAATCTAGATTTATATGGTATTTTGTGTAGCTTAGGTAACCAATACATCGTTGGTAACTTTTTACATTTATATGCGACTTCTACATTAAATTTAGACAATTCTGAGCTGTGTCTGTCAATTATATCCTCTGCAGACGATGTAATAGGACTATAAGCTGCAGTACAGTTAAGTTCATTATTTAAGACTTCCGTATAATAAAACCGCCATACAATGACTGTGTTGTTAGAAGCTTTATCAGCTGGCACAAGTATAAATTTGTTGTATAATTCTTGAATTTTATTTTTGAAAATACGGAAGGACACTTTCGGATCTTTAGGTAGGAGATTAGGATTAGATTGATAAAACTTAATTCTTTGATCTATGATTTTTATAATTTCATTCTTCCAGGACGTAAGGGCATTCACATCTGCATGTTCCCTTTTACACCATTTATTTGCATAATTGTTAAGAGAGTCAATAATGTGTTCTTTACATTTATAAAAATCTATCTTATTAGGGTACCTATATTTTGGGCCCTTAGAAATTAAATTCCTAACCCTTTTATCAGATATAAGTTTAAGGTTGCCTGTGATTATATGTCCTGCCGGTTTATATAGATATTTAGAATTTGAACAGTCTCAATAATTACTTCCATGTTGGCCAGAATTGTTATCAGAGATATTGAGATGAGTAGTAATTTTGTTATAGTTAAATACTGCATTACGTATCGGTTTATTGTATTTATAAGAAATAATAGGTAGTTCTAAGCTATATGCCAAGTGAACCCGTCGGCTACTAAATATTATTGTGCCATCAGCTCTTGGCCTTACTAAAGTACTGTGTTAAACTTAATAGAGTAAAACAACTGTTTGTGTCCTGTTTGCTTCATCCTTTTATCTTGCGGTTGAATTTTGTTTTCGTGGAATAAATAATAACATTTTTCTCTTTAAAAACCGAACTGTCATCAACAAATGTTAACCCAATCAATCATGATAAAAAAAATATCGTATCAGACACCAGCTTGTTCCAACAACAGGATACAATATAGTATAAAAAGGACCACCACCAACTATTCGACTGTCGATTTTACTGCAAACTGTGAGTGTTTAAAATTGCGAACGGTGAACTACAACAATAAACGATGATAATGAAGACTATTTTGGTTTCGGCGGTCGTGCTAGCGTTCGTGTCGTCAAGCTGGGGTGAGTGGTTTTTTAATTGTTTAAAATATTCTCGGAGCAGTTACTTCCATTGGTTTCAAATGAACTATCAAGCTGTAAAATCTTATATCGGTTATAATGTTAAGTGGAAAAACAGAACTTTTCTTAGCGGAGATAAGTTCTTCGCAACAAAACATGCAAATATGTTATACCACATTTAGTACGTAGACGTATACTGAAATATATCAATTCATTTTTCTATGACTTTTAATGTACCAATTTATAAATTTAAGCACGCTTAATCAAAGCTTACATGATAAGAAATATACGTTGATTTTTTTTTTTATGCCAGTATAAAAGTATGTTCTTTCTTGCTTCATACATACATTATATTGGAAGGTACAATCAAAATAAATAGTAGGTCGATATTTATCTGCCATTTAAAAAGACAGTTTCACAAAATGCATTATTTCATTAATCGGTTCTTTAAGTAATATAAGTTTCTGATGTAAATCATGATCTATACTGCATCATTCAGACAGGAAAATACCTATTTATGTTATTTTAGTAATGTGTATCACTTAATGGTATCTAAACAAAATAACTTTAGCTTTAATTAATATACCTATGTGTCAAATAAATACATTTTTTATATACTGACGAGAAAAAGAAACGCCTCATTCTAACTCATTGTGCAATATTTGTTGGCAGTGATTCAAAATTAGAAACGAACAATTCCATTCGCAAAAATGATCATTTAGGAGAATTGATAATTAATTAGACAGCATTTCGTGGTCACGTTATGCTTCAAATCTTGAATTTCAATTTACTGGTCAGAGCAATTTCACTGACACAATCAGTAGCGTGTGTGGCCACCTCTACTGGCAACCACAGCAGCAAGACGTCGTCACATGGAACCGCGAAAGTTACGTAGCAGAGACCCTGGAATTATAGCCCACTCCTGGTGGAGCGCTGAGCACTGTCAGTTGCTGGACGTTGGTGGGCTGCCGTTGACGTAACCACCGTCCAAGGTAATCACAGGCGTGTTCAATCGGATTGAAGTCCGGAGACGTTAAAGTAACGTATGTACATAATCGGTTATAGCATGGAGCTAATATCGATCAGATCTGGGGAATCTTGCGATGAGCCAGAATGTTAGACATGTTTACGAAATTTGTAAGCGCGATGTCCGTACGAAAACTCGTACGAAGGTATTGGTGAAACGCTCGTAATACTGCCGTAAGAACTTCGTACGAAGCCTTTCGTGGGACTACGAAGTTGAGTGAGCCAGGCCCGGCGATCATTTATACCGTCGACGGCTGGTTGGTTTTTGTACGGCAGAATCTTATTGCCAATATTCTTTATATTTACAGCATACAGCAAAGTAGGATGTTTCGTTGACAAAAACCAAAGAATTCTTGAAGGAAAGTTTACCCATGCGACAGATATGACTATAGAAAAGTGTGTACAAATATGTTCACTGGAGGGAGACTACTTTGCTGGAGTGGAGGTAAGTAAACCGGAGTTATTTCTCTTGGGTTATGATAGTTGTATAGTAATAAAATAAATCATAAACATTTTCTTTTGATTTCAGTATATTGTGGAATCGAAAATTCTGCTTAAAAATATATTACTTCAATTGTTTAGTGAAATGCAAATTTCGCAAATGAAAATGTAGTAATGTCATAACTGTCAGATATCGTCGCCTCGATACACGATTTAAAATCTTCTAAAACCATTTCCTGCTCATCTTCTTCATTTATGTTTTCTTAAAATCTGATTATTTTTCAGTATGCCACCCAATGTTTCTGCGGTAAAAATCTGAAACAGTATTCTCAAGTTGCTGAAAGTGAATGTTCATATGATTGTAAAGGAGACAGTTCCCAGAAGTGCGGTGGATTTTGGAGAATTTCTGTGTACACAACAAACGGTAATTCATTCGACTGAAAAGAACTATTTCGACTAAATATGGCTAATTTATTGATCTAATACTTCTCAGTTCTAAACGTTGCTGCATATACAAAATTATATCTAAGATCACTTAGACAAGTAAAGCAACATAACGATGGTTGTAACGTTACTATCCAATAATATCTGAACATCGCAAGCAACATTGTTTTCATAACCACGTAAAAAAATTTGACTAATATTTTCTACTATTATTGTAGATATTGCTGTCGATATGATTACGTTTTACACAAGAAGTTGTTGATACATTTTCAGTTAACTATCTTGGTTGCTATGAGGACAAATCAGTCAGAATTCTAGAAGATGGATTGACAACCAATAGTGCTATGACAACTAAGATGTGCATACAAACTTGTCAGAATAAAGGCAAACGTTTTGCCTTAACAGAGGTAAGAAATTTACTTCTTTTTTCGAATTGTTAGATATAATTTTATCTCGGAATTAATAAGATAGTGAATATTCACAAATTAAATCAACTGTCTCTTCAGCTTACCATCGACGCAGAAACTAGAATTATTCAAACATAAACAACAAAAAACTCATTGTATGTTGTTGGTGGAATATTTGACGTCGCATTTCGTAAATAAAATAATTAGATTCATTGTTGTTGACTCTGACATGTACGACATTATTTATAAAGCATATTGCGAATGGTGTACATAACAATATAAAATGCGAATTCTCCAGAGCATCGCCCACCGGGTATGCAAACTTTGGTTATTGTTAAGAGATTGTTGCTGTTACATTGGTGGTACTATTACGACGGGAAACTTGATACAGTTGTTGAAGAGCAGTTGTTTCCCAAGAGCCGTTCTGCCGGAGAGGTTACACTGAATATTAGGACAATACTGTGCTATAATGTATCTGCTGGAGAGGTTACACTGCATATTAGGACAATAATGTGCTATAATGTATCTGCTGGAGAGGTTACACTGCATATTAGGACAATAATGTGCTATAATGTATCTGCTGGAGAGGTTACACTGAATATTAGGACAATAATGTGCTATAATGTATCTGCTGGAGAGGTTACACTGCATATTAGGACATTAATGTGCTGTAATGTATCGCTACACACGACAACGTTTACGTGGTTGTATCTTCGTTTTACCAGATCAGTGTTACTGTTAACTAAAGTAGGTTACGTGCCTTCTATATATGTTGTTATAATTATTTAAGGTTCTCTTATTGGTGATTTCATATGTACGTTCATATTTGTGTGTACCATTTCAGTATTCGTCACAATGCATCTGTGGAAACCATCTTAAGACTTACACCAAGAAACCAGAAAGCGACTGTAGTTATAAATGTGCAGGAAATGCCAACGAGAAGTGTGGAGGCTTTTGGCGCGGTTCACTTTATATGATCAATTATAATGGTAGGTTCAGTAATCAGTATATGAGGTGAACCAATACAATATCAATAGCAACGTAAATATTACCATATAAGCTTTTTAATGCATGTATGGTATACTTTTACAAACACTTGCTAATATACGTAATAACACAGCTCTTAAAACATAACCAACCTATTAGATATCAACATCAGCGTGTGTTTCTTACTATAATTTTCCTAATTATATCATTGACTATTGGTATAAAGTAAGCAGGAGTAGCAGTAACAGCAATTGCAATTAAACTGTCCTTACTGCTAATAAAGCTGGTAGTAATAGAGTAGTATCTATGTTAATATGCGGGCTATCATTGGGTTATATCTTGTAAGTGGTGAAGTTAAATATCCCATTTGTCATAGTTATCCATTGTAGTTGTTAGTTATATAAAATCATGTTTTGAGGAACACGAAACATCGGTCAATGGTGCTACCGGGATTCGAACCCAGATGGCACAGTAAAGAAGTTTAAACGTAATCCTGGTTATGTATCAAATTAACATATAATGAATCGCTCATGATACAGTCTGTGGACATATAACAACTATTCACGTATTGCTGATCTTGCTGTTAACTGTTTTATATTCGTTTCAGAAATGTAATAGAAATATCAAAGAAATCCTACAAATGGAGACCAGTTCTGTGGAAAGATTTACGATAGTGCAATATGGCAAACATCCAATTAAGTCATGATAAGATTTTTTAGGCGTTGCTTTATGTTTAAAGCTGCAGAACGTTTGTTTATTTTTCTGAATATCTATACGGTATTAAACTCGTTGAATAACAAGAATTTGAAAAGTATCGTTCAATAAATTCAATATGTATACAACACTGATTTGATTTTATGTATGTATATGTGTTTTATCTCTCCATGGTTTTCTGCTATTTTGTGCTAACATCTACAGACGCGTGTTTGCCGATTTTATTAAAGAATGTTGAAAACATAAAACATTGTGTTTGTTATGGTGTTAACTATTATGCCCCCATCTTACGTTGATCGGTCTTGGTGCCCGATGGTCGTCGGTAGAACGCTTTGTTGTAGATAAATAACTTGTACAATATTTTACTGTAGCTATTAATGTTCTAAAACAAACTTGATGTGATAGACAGACATGTTCTAATTGACGATACATAACTTGGCGTATGGTGGGATACTTCTGCCACCTGTTAACTGCATACTTAACTAGAAAATCAATGGTCATCACGTTTAAGAAACTAGTAAAATACACATTTATCATTTGGTTAACTAGGTAAATTTCATGATACACGAAAAATGGTATAACCCACTTAATTCCCTAGGTATTGGAGACATTCAGCCGTACATAAGATAATTGAAAAATGCGTGCTAGGTTATTGTGATGAAACAATAAAGATGTAATGATTACGGTTTGGTAACAATTTCTATTTTTTCGAATTGTGATACAAAAAGCGAATACATTTTATTCAACTGTCACCACTTAATGAAGACATTGCGTTTACTGGATTACAGACACATTCAAATAAAGGAATATGGACTTTTGAAACATACGCAAAGAAATTATGCGAGGAAATAAAAAAAATCTTAGAAAAGTATAGAATTATGTTCCAGAATGTTATCGACACGATATCACCAGCATATCTTGAATAATAGCATGAAGAAGAAAAATAATGCATAGAACATTTGAAAGCCGCCCCAGCTTATCTACGTAGGTTTTCGAACTGCTAAATCTTATGTTTATCTTGAATCTGATTTACATATTAGGGATATATACAACATGATGGTTGTGTGATAATTGGCAGACATCAGTTTTTTGAAAGGTACAAACTATGGCAACTTGTCTAACTGTTAGTATCATGTTGCTGGAGCAGGTCGCCGTTTATCGTGATTTAATACTAATTCGTGTGAAGTTGGCCGTGTTAGAATCGACAGCAGCAATTGCGTTGTTAGGTCTTCTACCACTAACAATGAGAACATAGGAAAATAGAAAATTATTGTACATTTTTTCTCATAAATAATCACTAAAACCTACATAGCTGCATAATACGATTATACCGAGGTAGGTTTTTATTCGAATCATCTAAATCAGCAAAAACGAAATGAGTGTAAGAAAGACTAAATTGATATAGGGAACACCATAGTATCAAGACAATGCCTCGTCACACAGACTGGAAAACATCTACAAAGCATTATACACTGAGGAGGTACAGGGGTAAACATGTATGAGTATAGGTGTGCAAGGCATGGTATGGCCAACCATAAACATGACTGAAGAGAATTTAGCGGGATAACAAGGTGGAAATGTTTTTTTAATAGATGGATTACATCAAAGGAAACGTCAAGAAATTCAGTAATAATAGTCCGAAATTGGGAAGAAAATATCAAATGAAAGAAGCGCACACTGGGAAAGGGCAACTTAAAATACATCTAAAACATGAATAGAAATAATAGTCACACAGAGATTTACAGCCATGGAACCGTCCGTAAAACAATCTTCAATGTGAGCGCCATGATAACACTGTACCGTTCACCTGAGTACAGTTTGTAACATGGCTTGAATTTAATTGATAAAGAAAACACTCTCTATGCAGATCTAGTAATGTATGGCCTGTAGAAAATATTTACCCATCAGTATCCAGGTTCAAACTTAGCCTTTATTATATAGAAGAATAAAATTAGCCACCATTTTTTGTAGACCATTTGCATTTGTTTCTATGATTTAAGTTTTTGCCTGAAGCTGACCAATTTTCATCATAATGAATGTTCACAAACGTTCCAACCATGTGCCCCTAGATGAGGTTGAACAATTGGTATCAAGAGTGTTTGTAAGTTATTTTTCAACTATTCGACCTAATGACATACTCATTGATCAAACATAATCCAGTCTCAAATTTGACATTATTTGTAGATACAGAAACATTCTGGATTTATGTATTTAGTATAAAATGAAACCCCAATAGTGTACACAAGGTTTCTCTATAATATGGCTTAATGACCAGTTTGTTTACGATACGTAAACCCGTTTAAAGAACACCAATATTTTATAAAGAAATACATTCCGGCCAGATCTCATGACGATCAGGTTGTAACCTCGATGGTAACAGGTGTTCATAGAATTTGACCCGATAGCCCAGTTTTTCATCTATCAGGGATAGCACTTTTTCCACGCCACTCACATCTGTTACTTCATTTTTTATATATACCACATTGAAGGATAGGCAACGACAGTCACTTTACATTGTAATTTTAGTTACAAATTTTAAAATGTGTGTTCATTCTTTCTCGGCGGCCTATGTTGTAGCAGTAGATTGGGATAAGATTTTAAACTACATACATTTTGTATTTCTATTTGCTCCTTAACTTTGCATATACATCTTTATATATATATAAATTCATTCCTTTCTAGTATAGTTATTAAATATTTACATTGTTTAACACAGAATATATCATGTTTTCAGATATTTTTACCATCTGGTTACAGCGCAATTTCATTTTGAACAGAATGATATGCACATTTCTCTGAGAAAAAGTGACACTTCTAATTGGGTTTGTTTGCTTTTTCACAAAAGAATTAGTTTTTTTCTGGCAAATTTAACTTAGTATTGTTGTAAAAAAAAAATTATATTGAATGTAAAACAATATCATGGTAATTTTTGGGTCTCTTAATATCTTTTTAAATATTTTCACTATATTTCCAATATTGTCACTTGATTACCTCCCTTTTATGAAAAATGTCAGGTTTTTAAATTTTTGCAATTATTTGTCTTCAGAAGAACGTATTGAAGCAATTTTTAATAACTCAAATAAATTATAAATGATATTAGTTTTTATAATAATTTTTGTAACACGTTTTATATTTTGCTTACCGAGCCATACATATACAATGGAAATTGAGAATTTCAGTTATGGGTGGAATACCTTAATATCAACAAGTAATTGTAACAGTCCTAAGTATGCGTTATTTATTTATTTTCTTTGAAAAATTATAGTGACTGTAGTGTTTATCAGATGTTATGGTTACAAATATTCAATCAGAACCAATGTTTATTTATATCCTTATTTCTGATTTCTTGTAACCATAGCAACCATGTTTTTTGGTATTTTTTTTAAAGTGATTTGTAGTCGTATTGCTGTATGTTGTTAAGATGGGTACAATAGACTTAAATATGAATAAGTTCATGTTAGTCAGGAAGTTTATATTGTTACATGTGAAAACTATATTTAAACAGGTTTATACATGAATTAGCGTTGTTATAGCTCTCTCCCCTATGTTACAAAAAAACTTTTTTTACCAAGAAATGATAAAGATTGAACGCCCAAATTTTGTTGGTATGCATATGACATATTCTACTTTGAAAATATGCAAAAAACTCAAAAAGTCAATTTTGCTCATTTGGCCCTATTTTTCTCAGTCACAGTCACATTTAATTGATCATATTATTTAGTTTAACGTTAAGCAGTTTGTGCCGTGTTGAAGGACACTCGTTGCCTAATAGTATCTTTAAACTCTCAACATGGCAATTACTATTACAAGTAAACTTAACGCACACAAAATGGTAGTTCCTCTTGTTTCCTCAGCGCTTGAAGCCAGTGTAAAAGAGAGAGAATACGTAGTTACAGGAAACGCCACATACATAAGACAGTGCCTCCCCACGCAGACCTCCGGAAAAACAATAATCCCCAAACACAAGGCACTTAAGGAGGTCAAAGTGTACATACATATAAGTGCTATCCTTGGTGGATGAAATGATAACCTAGAATTTCATCATCGTCTATCCATAAAAAGTTGTACAGTCTATTTGTTTCAAGAACTATGTAAACATGTCATTGCCCCGTCTGGGATCGCCAGTGCTTCGCAAATATGGTGCGTCGAATTGTGGATATACAAAGAATCTTAGCACCTACCCTATTGTCTATATTTTAACTGATATTACATGTACAATTAAAGATATGGTTTATTTACTTACTTGAACTTATTCCAACTGCGGTTTACAATACGTTGGTCAGACTGGCGGATAAATAAAAGCACATTTAGAGAACATATATGTAAAATACGATATAATGAGAAATATAAGAACTTTATTTATAAACATTTTAAAATCTCTGGACACTCACTTAGCTATGTTACATTTCAACCACTGGAACACATAATATACAAAGACAACGAAACAGTTTCGCAAAGAAATAGAACACGACATTTAATAGAGTTGGAGTGGATTAAGAAGTTACAATCACCTTATACACTGGGCCTGAATGACAAAATTTATGAATAAAGTAATATCTCTCAAAATTTTAATATAGATATATTTTGACTGTCACAAACTCGAACACGCTGAAGAAGATCACACCCGGATTAATGGAAACATTAAACGAAAAAGAAGACATGATATGACTATTTTTGAATCAAATACTATTTTAAAAAATTCAGGCAGACATAATACGCTTAGCAAATTAGCCTCACTACCTGTTTCCTCCCTAACACAACTGGATAATGTTCCTGATGAGATATTCACACGATCACACTATCTTTATGACACAGCAACTTTAATTCAATCTTATACACGTCATTTCTTACCTCATCACATAGATAATGATAATGATCATGTGAGACATTTTTCAAACTATCTTTCATCAATAAGGGCATAGATTTTATTGATACACACAGCATATTAAGACATAACACTGTAAAATATTTAATTCCCATATACTTCAAAAATTCAGAACTACCTATTATTTCTTACAAATACAATAAATCTATACGCCAAGCAGTCTTTAATTATAATATAATTACTTCTGATCTCAATATCTCTGATAACAATTGGTCAATACGGATGGAATTCTTGAGAATGTTAAAAATCTAAATATCTATATAAACCTGCAGGACATCTTATCCAAGGCAACCTTATTATTATATCTGATAAAAGGGTAGACATTTAATTTCTAAGGATCCCAAATATAGATACCCTACCAAGATAGATTTATATAAATGTAAAGATCATATTAGCTTCCAACAACACTGTCATTGTATGACGGTTTTATTACACGGAAGTCCTTAAACATGAACTAAACTGTACTGCAGCATACAGTCGTATTCCATCGTCTGCAGATGAAGTTATTGCCAAGCATAGCTCAGAACTGACTGAATTTAATGTAGATGACACATACACATGTAATAGGTTATCAACTTTGTATTGGTTACCTAAACTACACAAAAAAACATATAAAGCTAGATTCATTGCGAATGCGAGCTTCACTACTACTACACAACTTTCACTAGTTGTTTAACAGCTATTAAAACTGAAGTTATAAAATATTGCAATAAAACTTTTGAAATTTCCAGTATAAACCTTTACTGGGGCATAAACAAATGTTGAATAAGTTTTGAATAAATTTCAGTCTTTACATTTCAGATTTCCTTACTCTTGATACTTCACTTCCTCATTACCTAATTAAAACCAAACTTCTACATATACTGAGCCAAACAAGTTACGATACATGAAATCAATTGGATACAATTTTATCGTGGGTCAGTAATATAAATATGTTTTTAAGCATTTTGAAAATATGGTCTTTGATACATAATTTAAATTGATTATTATGCTTCAATTTTATTTAAACTTTTTGAAAATCAATAAGAAAATGGACTGATGAAAATGTTAAGTTCTGGAATTTGTTAATACCGGGTGTAACCTCCCTGTGCATTCATTACAGCAGTGCATCGTATACGCATAGAATTGAAAAGTGTTTGAATATCTCGCTGTGGAATGGCATTCCATTCTTGAATAAAAAAAACTCCAACTGCGCTAATGTTTGGGGATTGCGACGTCTAATCCGACGGTCCAGGGCATCCCAAAGATGTTCTATTGGGGACAAATCTGGAGAACAAGCAGGCCAATCTAGAACATTAATGTTTTGTTGGGTAAAAAAATTGCGGCATACATGTGCTGTATGGCACCTAGCATTGTCTTGCTGGAACAACGTGACGTTCACGTTAGCGTTAAGAAATGGTACGACAACTGGTGTTAAAATTTCGTCTCGATAACGTTGTCCCGTTAGATTCCCACGCACAATAACCAATGGAGTGCGATTCTGGTAGGATATTCCGCCCCAAACCATGATACTTCCACCACCGTAACGGTCCACCTCGTGCACACAGACGTCAGCATAATTTCACCGACCCTACGGTATACTCTAGCACGTCCATCTCCTCGCCTCAAACAAAAACGCGACTCATCAGTGAACATTACCGTATTCCATTGATTTATTGTCCAATTCAAATGTCCAGTGGCCCACTGACGTCTCAAGACGCGATGACGTTGGGTAAATATAGGCCCATGATACGGACGTCTGGCTCTTATACCACGCTCGGCGAGTCTGTTTCGGACTGTTTGAGCACTGATTCTGTTGTTTGTACGACCATGTGTTACAGCAGCAGTAACAGTAGATGGAAGAAACCGGTCACGTAAGTGTGACGTCCTTATGTGACGGTCCTGTGCAGGAGTCGTTTCACGGGGCCTACCAGAACGGGGACGGTCATTAACAGAACCAAGGGCACGATAACGGCCTAAAAGTCTGGTTATAGTCAACCTAGACACTCCAACGTGAGCAGCGACGTCAGCGTGACGTAAGTTTGCTTGTAGCATACCAATGGCTATAAGGCGTTGATTTGCATTCAGTCGCGGCTTAATTACAGCAGAGAAATATTGATTTTTGCCTATGTTTTCACAATACAGGTACAATATCTGTGCAATGCGTATATTTTTATGTCGATACATGTTCATCATCATGGGTTTCCCGTGCAGTGCGTGCAAAAATAAAACATCCCTATTGCCAGTAACACGATATTCTACAATAATCGATAATGGTCTGTGAAAACAGTCATACGTTTAAGCAATCATGTAATCACAGTACATATAACACAAGTTTAAGCTTTAAGATTTTACAAATGATCTAAGTATGTATCGTTACTTGTTTGGCTCAGTATATAATCGAAAAAACATTTGGAAGAAATCAACATGTATATTTTGACTGCAATGATGAAAGGGCATTCTTTACTTCTAATAATTACAGTAACTTTACCATCTGGACATGTCAGGACGTCAGTGAAGCCCTAATGTTTTACTGAATAATATCTATATTCAATTTGATAACTCTGTGTATCAACAGCAAGTTGGTATTCCTATGGGAACTAACTGTGCTCCACTAATTATTATTATTCTTATTCTGTTATGAAAAAGACTTTATGTTATCCTTATCCAAAGAAAATGATTGATCAGATGGATGTAATAATACTTCTCGTCATTTAGACGATATTTTGAATATTGATAATGATTTTTTCCAGCCATGATAAATAAAATATATCCAACAGAATTACAACCTTCGAAAGCAAACAGCTTAAATACACAAGCCTCGTTTCTTGACTTGGACATTTCAAAAATTTACGATAAACGAGATGATTATGACTTTTCAAGAGATTACAAAATTTCCGTCACTCGATACGGAATATATGTGTCTCAATTTATACGGGATCTGAGGACGAACAATAATCTAGAGGATTTTTATAAGCGTAACCTTCTACTAACAGGTAAACTTCTAAAACAAGGCTATCGTTATCAAAAATTATTTAACACGTTTCGTCAGTTTTGTCATAAAACTCCTGATATTATCTTAAAATATGGCACTAGTGTCAAATCTATGTTAGAGACAAGAATTACTAAACCGAGGTTTATGGACATCTGTAATATAAAATTCGCAAAATTCATACCAGTTGTTACTTTGATCAGTTATTTGTGAAACTAATAAGTTCATAAGGAAGGGTTATAATCCTGACATAATAAGAATAACTGCAGATAAGATTTAAATAAATCAATACTTGATAGATTATCACACCTGTTTTTACTGCACGCAGGTCACTAATGTTTTGAGACTAAATAAAGTTATATCTGTAAACCATACTTGATATGGCAGGATATGACAGATAATAATGTCTTTAATGATTATGATCGTGGCTTGTATGCATTAACGTTTGCTCTGAAACCAACATAATATGTTCCATTGCTTATCTTAAAACTATTGTACAGCCCTTTTGAGATTGTGTTGTGTTGTGTAGTCTTTGATGTTTAGGGTTTGCGTTTGTGTTTCCCTTGTTTCACTTTTTCTGTCCAGTGTTTTTCTATGTATGTCGAAGTAATAGTTGGGTTGATCATTTTTAGTTTTCGGCCAATTGTTGCCAGCTGTCTTGACTTGTCCTGTGATATTTTCCATCCATTATTCCCCCCTTCACTGTTCGTCCTCTTTGATTCTCCTATGTTTTCCTTATGGTCGACCAGGCCATTCCTTGCGCCTTTGTTTCCCTAACGTATGTACCTTTGAACCTCCTAAAGTGTCATATGTTTTATGGATTGTTGTTTTCCCGGAGGTATGTGTGGGGAGGCACTGTCTTATGTATGTGGCGTTCCCTGTAGCAACTTATTCACTCTCTCTTTAAGATAACCCAATATCGAACTTGTCCAAGATCATAATGATATACACATTCTGACCAGGGTTTTGCCAAGATTGTAACATGTTGAGAATTAGCAAGCAAATTGTCAAATTCTTAGTTGAGAAGGCATACTTAGGGCTCATAAAGAACTTTCATCGATTACTTTGAGGGTGAAAGCAGAACTTGTCCTTCTGTTGCATCAATGCAAAGTATGTAGCTCTATTTTTAACCCCAAACTTGTCATCTTTGTTTGCCAGTCAGATGCATGTCCCTGTCCAGAACATTGGGTTTGACGATTCTTGTCAACTTGCTGTTGGTAATTGTCCAATGTTTACTTGAATTATTGTTAGTATGTTATGCTTATATCATTTGTTAAGTTTTAGGTTTGATTATTTCAGACTCCGAGTAATATTGTATTAACATTTTTTATACGAGTTTTGTAACACATTATGCCTGTTTATAAGATTGAAGGCCTTTCAAATTGTTCTTATGTTAACACTGGTGTTTGTAAATCATTTAACAGTTGCACAAGTAGCTCAAACTTCTGACAATTATTTCTGTTATTCTATGAAAACTTTGCTCAGATGCATGCTTACTACTCTCCACACAGCGCTTTGATTCCACTACCGTTACTTTCACACGCTGCTGTATTACCCAGTATATTTTGATATTTGACCTTACGAAATCACCGTTCGTTCCTTATACAAAATTTCATTGGTCGGCACTATAACTTGACTACTGAGCGGCTTTTCTATGACAGTGAAAGCTGTATATTCAATGTACACTCGCATACGCTTTAGTTACACATGTTTACTGTCCTACATTTGGGACATTAGCGAGTCGTTATATCAGTTGTGCAGGAGTTATAAAGCAGAGGTTGATTATGAAGGTATCGGAATAAGCGCCCGATGCTAAAGGAGAATACATGCTTACATGTTCGAAGTAATGAAAAAATTCAGGCTGTAGTCTATATTTCAATTGAGTGAGTTTACTGCTATTACGATGCACATCTGTGGGGGTTTTTTTGTAGCGGAATCAGTATATTTTCAACATTTATTTGAAAACTTACATTTTTATGTTACTATTGATCTGAACCCGCATATTTTAATTAATATTCACTATAAGGATATAATTATTAACTTTTCAGTAAATTTTACATTTTTTAAATAGTTTTTCTATCGTTGTCAATTTCATCAAGCAGAATTTCTATTGAAAAAAGTTTGTTTCTTACAATGATACTTATGTATTTGACTGTTCCGATAGAAGTAATTGGCATTTTGTATCCATATTATATTGAAACAATTCATAAATAAGTTTAATGGAAAGTAATGTGAATTATTTCATTTGTATAACTTGTTTTTCCACTGTAGTGAAGATTTGGGCCAATTTATTGTAAAATAACTTTTGATTTTGATAGGAAACAAGCATAATGAAATTAGATTATCCTACTTATGTTTATATTCAATACATGTTCTCTGTATATATGTACTACTGCATGTATATAATGTATGTATATATATGTAAGGTAATTAAACATAAATTAATGTTATGTCCAATTTGCCGTATGTTTGTTGATTGTGTATAGTCAGGCCCGGATCCAGAAATTCAGAACTGGGGGGTGGGGAACTCCCCCTGAAGATTTGAGCAATATGGGTCTGAAATGGTGGCTTCTGGTGCATTTCGGGTCTCAAATTTGAGGACTCATTCATGAGAATTGAACTTGTATTATTTTTGTTAAAAATACAAAACGACCAATTCATACAAGTACCAACTTTTAAAGAAATGTCCAGGGGTCACTACTTCCTGTACCAACCCCAGTCCGATCTCCCCCGGAAATGTTTCCATAATGAAATATGGGAAAGCTGTTCAGCACATCCTCTGTGTTTATCATAATATCCCAGTATTGTTTGCTGTTTTAGTTTAACTCACGTTGCTTGAATTATTTGGTATTATTTTAGTTAATTAATTGTTGCCTGATTTATTAACAATGTTGGTGTAACTGATATTCAGCATTACCTGCAATTACCGGAAATTTTTACAATATAGTTATGAAATGGTGGCTTCTGATGCATTTCTAGGTCTGAAATTTGAGGACTCATTCCTGTGAAATGACTAGTATTACATGCGTCTTGTTAAAAATACAGAACGACCAATTCATACAAGTACCAACATTTTACAAAATTTCCAGGGGACACCATTTCCTGTATTAACCCCAGTCAGATCTCCCCTGAAATGTTTCCATAATGGAATATGGGAAAGCTGTTCAGCACATCCTCAGTGTTTATCGTAATATCCAAGTACTGTTTGCTGTTTTAGTTTAGCTCACGTTGCTTGAATTATTTGGTGTTATTTTAGTTAATTTTTTGTTGCCTGATTTATTAACAATGTTGAAGTAACTGATATTCAGCATTACCTGTATTATGCAGTGAAAATTTAGACTTTTCTGTTACCATAAATTAATTATTTTGTACAGTTTAACTAGGTAAATTTCATGATACACGAAAAATGGTATAACCCACTTATCCCCTAGGTATTGGAGACATTCAGCCTTACATAAGATAATTGAAAAAATGCGTGCTAGGTTATTGTGATAAAACAATAAAGATGTAATGATTACGGTTTGGTAACAATTTCTAAACGTCTTTGTCGATTTCCACGAAAAACAAACAAATTAAATTAAATGCGTATTTTGTAACGAGCAATGTTTTTTAGATTCACGTGTACTAGCCATTCCTGCAATTACTGAAGCGAGTTGTAACTTAATGAATTAATACATGTCAGCACATGTACATGTATTAACCTTTGTTATGATACGCTTGACTGACTTTTAACTTCATAATGGTATACACATACATTTGTATAACTCATGCTCGCTATTTGCATTCTAAACGTCATTGTCGATTTCCACGAAAAACAAACAAATTAAATTAAATGCGTATTTTGTAACGAGCAATGTTTTTTAGATACACATGTACTAGCCATTCCTGCAATTACTGAAGCGAGTTGTAACATAATTAATTGATACATGTCAGCACATGTACATGCATACTCTTCCCTTTCCCTGTCACCAGTGTTTAAGATCATGCATAGTAAAATAATAACTAAAACATTTTCCTGTTGCCTCTACATAAGGTTATTTATTTACGATTATATGGTTATTTCGCATTCTGGTTTCTCTTCGGACTGAATGATATACAATGTATATGTTATTGTATTTATGTAATGATTAATGGCTTATAATGATTAGTTACTGCCTACTTAGTCCATTTATGTGTATATGTTGGAAATCAATGGACATACTGTAGTTGTTAAATCGATTTAAAACCCCTGTAGTTATACTGATTGTTCCAAGACTGTAAATCGTTGTATGGTTATTATTTCTATTTAAATTTTAGATGTTTGTTAAGTTTCCTTCCCCCATGCGCAGTTCTTTCACTTGATATAATATTCATGTTGTTTTCTTCCCTTCGGCCTATTATTGCTGGCTTTCATGGCTTGTACGTGATGTGTTCCATCCATTGGTTGTCCACCTTGTCGTCCCCCTAAATTCTCCTTAGTTGCACTTTATGGTCGGTTAGACCATTCCTTACGCCGCTATACACATGTATGTTTACCCTTGCACATCCTCTATGCCTGATGTTTTGTTGACTGTTGTTTCCAGGGGTTCATTAGGGGAGGGATTGTCTTGCGAATGTGGCGTTACCTGTAGCAAATTAATCTATTTTTACATGCTAACAAGAAATCCACAGATCTATATTGACACATATATTGTTAAGTCTAGGAGTTAAAATCATAATACATCTGTGAAATGAGTAGAATATGTTATCCGTTCGTCCGTCACAATGCTTGTCGAAACTACTCCAAACATACTGCTGGTTTAGATTCAACCAAAATTAACTTGTAATGTAATTATCACTGGTTCCTTGCTCCAACTTGAAAATATGGGAACCAGAGAAAGTGGTTGCTGAAGCTGTAAAGCAAAGAACGTCTAAACATTTACACACACGTATTTTTTGTAAGAAGTAATGGTGAGCTTTCTTTGCTTTAGATGTATTATCATTGTCAAATGCTGCGTTGAGTTAACAAACAGACAGATCTTCATACGAAATTCATCAATTTCTTTGAAAGGGGGCAATCATTTGATCATTTTGTGAAATTATATGACAATAGAAACGTTCCAAGGAATGGACAATTTTTACTTAGTAGCCCCATGATGCATGCCATAAGCCATTGCGTCAGACATTTGTGTGGACGGGAAAAGGAGCCGCTAGTATAATTGCATAAGAACCTTATTTATCCTGTCACTTGCTATAATTTCGACCCGATAACAGGGTGCCTCAGTCTGAATTTTTGCTTTATCAGGTCACTTGGTCACATGACTTTTATCTCACGTCACATGACCACGTGACTAGCCGGACTATTTTTAGTTAAGTATCGCGATGTTATCATTTTTACGGACTTACTAAAACAATGGATTTTTCAACTGAATACTATAACACTTTTCATATTATTTGTATAATCCATACAATAAAATGTTAATTTCCACAAAATTCTTCTATTTCATTCAAGCGGTGCTTAATCTTATCCGTTATTAGACAAACCCAGTCTGTATTTTGACCCGAATGTAAGTGCTTACTGGAACACGTAGTAAACAAAGAAGTCAAACAAATTGTCGGCTGTTTACACCATTGGAACAACATCATTTCGGAAAATTGGGTCCATCTGCGTTTGAACTTATCAGGGCTGACCGTGCGGTCGAGTTTCTCATGAAAGTAACATATTGATCAGTAACATTAGCAGTACGTACCCCACCCATGTTCTGAATATTAGAATTTCAGTCCGGTTTCATCGATTTGTGCCGAAAATTCCTTTGCAATCGTAAATGACACTGATAGACTGAATCCACAGATTAATTTCCGTGGGAAATTGCGTATGAACTAATTATACTTTTTGACTCTTACAAAATTGTTGCAAATTCTTTGATTTGTTATTGATTATTTGTTAATGCTCATCAGATGTTCACAAACGCAGACAAATTCATATTGCCACTAAAATGTGTCATACTCATGGGAACTATTTCTCTCGGCGTAAGGTGCAAACCGCACTTATAATCAATACCTCACAAGTTATTCAATACGTCACAAAATTAATTACGTAAAATTTAGGGGATGTAACTCGGTATCATTTAGAATTAAAGGTATTTCCCCCTTACTTAACACAGGAAGTGACAGGATGAATAGAATAATAGCTACGTTAGTGACGTGGAATGAGAACGTTTATCAGGCTCGTCTCCGGTAGTTATAGGTTCCTCCGCCTTGCCTGATAAACTTTCTCATTCCACGTCACTAACCTATTATTCTCTATATCTTATCAATTGGGTCATGAATGATGAATGTTGATTTTTGAGCACCAAAGGGATGGTAATATTATGTGATATTGGATCATCTGACCATCTTTTGAGTATTAAGCCAATCAGGAGTCAGTCGAAACCATAGATACTCTTTCATTACATAGTGTGGTATAGGTAATTTTCTAAATTTGATACTGGGCCATGTGGTCGAATGTATGTGCCTTTTGGACAGTGTTTTGACTTTTTCGTTTCTGGCTGCTGTTAGAAAGATGGTATCTATGAAATGTCAAATAATAAAACGCTAAATATGCGCCCATGTCTTTAATATATGGCTATTCAGAATAATGGTGCAATCATTGAACTATATAAAATGCATATGAACGTTTCAAAAACTGTCTCTCAGTTTCGATATCAAAACTTAGCTTCAAATGGAGACTTTTTAAGCTGTGTCAGTTTCCTCAAAAGTTTCACTCAACACGGCAGTTTAAACCCCTCGCATCAAATACATGGTTTAAATTTGATCACCATTCAACTTAATGCGAAGACCAGTTGTCAAAGTAAGATCTCTTTAGCGGAAATGTGTAAGCATGCGGTTGTTCGTTTTGACCAAATTTGCCACTTCCGGTCAAGTCATACTGTTTTGAACAGTGATGACATTTTTTGTATGTGGTAACTAAGTGGCATGGCTAGCGCCTGTCGCAAAACCTGCGCGTATATTTAACCGATATCATGTATATGGTATCTACGCTGGTTTTAAGCAGAGACAAGTGGGACTGGTTGGAGTTCTTTGTTGTGTCCAGCCACGGACCCGTGCCTTCTGCTTTATGTCACACTTTCATGGTAATAATATCATCTTCTTACATTTATATAACACATGTTCTTTTGATTACAAAAGGTATATACGCAGGGATTAGAATTCAGACATTTTCATTCCAAATCTTTGTAGGTATGTGAAGTTGGCTGTTAGTTGTTAGTTGTTATGATGGAGCGAATACACAGCTATATATATGAGTTGTTAGTTCAGATGTTTATTAAAAAAATGCATAGCCAGAAGTTAGATGTGAGTTCGGATATGATGCAATGGTTGCACAGGTATTAGTTGTTAGTTCAGATGTTTATTCGGATATGATGGAGTGAATACACAGCTATATATATATGAGTTGTTAGTTCAGATGTTCCTACCCGAATTCACAGCTGTTAGTTGTTAGTTCAGATGTTTATTCGAACTGCATAGCCAGACGTTAGATGTGAGTTTGTCTGTGATGGAGCGAAAGCACAGCTATGAGTTGTTAGTTCAGATGTTCGTTCCCGAATTCACACCTGTTAGGTGTTACATGTAGTTCAGTTGTTAATTCGAAAATGCACAGCCAGAAGTTAGATGCGAGTTCGGATATGATGGAGCGAATACACAGCTTTTAGTTTTTAGTTCAGGTGTTTATTCGAAAACGCATACTTAGAGGTGAGATGTAAGTTCGGATAGGATGTAGCGAATACACAGTTATTAGTTGTTAGTTCAGATTTTCGTTTCCGAATTCACAGCTGTTAGTTGTTAGTTCAGATGTTCATTCGAAAATTCATACTTGAATAAGTGTTCGTGTTTCGAAAATTTGGTACGGCACAAGCGTTTATTGACCGGTATCTAAATGATCGTCCCTTTTTTTTTAATCGTTTATTTCAATAAAATCTTATGTACAATACAGAATATTTTGTCATATCATTAACATATAATGATTTTAACATTTTTTTGGAAACATGATCTTTCGTACTATGACGCATATAAAAAAGGTGGGTGAGATGTTTCAGATAATAACATCGAATATGTTTATCTAGTACGAAACGAAAGTAATAGAATAACAAGATGTATTGTATATTCGTCTATAAGGAAAACTGAGATATAGTTGGAAAAAACAGAAAAGTGTACAATAAAAACACAAGATGTACCTTCCACATTATAGATATATTAATGTATGTACATCAATTACGTATACGGGATTCTTTCAGATAGGTGGTAAATTTAGTAAGGATTAAATGCTTCTCTTGTTTATTTTTGTAATAATGTTGTAATACTAAAAAGTCGTTGTGTATTGTTTTGACAACGTTTATATTTTTTTGTTTCTCTCACTTATCATATAACACTTATAGATACTGTAACCAACTTGACTTAATATTATATTGATATCTTCGTAACACCTTATCTCAATTTTGTAACCAATAACAATATTTTCTAGAAAATTTACATATTTACAAATTCCAAGCTTGCTAAATATTCTATTTATAACATCCCAGACTGGAGTTATATATGGACACCTAAAGAGGAAGTGATCGATTGTTTCGATATTTTTACAAAAATTGCAAAGAGGGGTATCATATATTTTCCATGTAAAAAGGTTTTCATTTGTTGCTATGATTTTATGAGTCAGTTTGACTTTGTTATCTTTTAATACATAATTCAGTTAAAAAATACACTGATTTCCAATTGATATGCCTGTTAAAGTGTTTTTCCAAATATTTGTGTATATAGGGTTTTTCACATATTTTCATAGTTAGTAGTTGTCTTATTTGTTTATTGTTTAATATGGTTAAATCGACAAGAGGGGTTAAAGATGTTGCATTGATCTAGTTTTTTTCAATCCCTTTTTATGCAAAGTGAAACCGTCGGCAAATTAGCATAAGTAAATATTATTAATTCTATAAAGTGTTGTTTGATTGACCGCGAACAGGTGTATGAACTTTCAGGACCGATCCATGTCAATTTAGTTAATGAAATGCTCTCGTGCGTAAAACATCGACAAAACGTCATTGGTTGGATCAGTCCATATCAAATTGCAGGTTAGTTCCATGATCATAATCATACAGACGCATTTTCTGATTTTGAAAAAGAGCATATTAATGCATAGATATCAAATCAGTATGTTTATTACATAGCGTAATGGATACGCATCAGAATCTCCACGCAGACTATCCGGGTTCGAATCCCGACATACACTTTTTTCATAAATTAATTTTAGCGCGAATATATCAAGCTTTTCACGAAATAAGTGTGGGTGTATTAGACTAGATAAATATGTGTAAACATAAAACTGTTAATGACAGAAAAGATTGAAAAGCGTTTCGTGTTGTCGCAGCAAGACAGAGACATTCTTTCAAAAGTTCACGACTTCTGTGTACAAGAGGCTACTTTGAAGCAGCCTGTGATTCCATTGTCTTGCCTAAGAACGATAGCTACAATGACTGGGCTGTCGCGAATTAAAGGGATGGCAGTGAAAAAGTTTCAAGAAAACAAGACGTTACAAGTAACAAATCACTGGATTGCATTGATCTCGATGTGGTTCGCAAGACAGAACATGCCATGATATGATTTCAAACATGATTCATCAGCCTTTTTTAAATAAGCCCAGCACATACACTGCTAATGCGCCATGTCAAACTGTACATACTTAAACATTTTGTTGCATATTGCTATGCTTCTATTATTGTTTTAAGTGTTCAATATAAATACATATGTCATGATAAGAAAGAACAGATAATGAATGGAAATAAAATACATGTATAACTTTAATTTACCTATAGAAGGGTGAATTAAGAAAAAATATTTTCTAGAAGTATAAAATACTTTATCACTGTGAATTGAAATACTACATACGAGTATATGTTGGCTGGAATTGCTAAGTGACTACTTACCTAATTGAGCTGCAGAGGCACACGTAGGTACAAACTTGAATAATTGATCATGTTTCGAAAATTTCGTGCGACACAAGCTTTTATTGACCGAAACTCTAAATGATCACCCATCTATATGCCAAGTGAACCCGTCGGCTAATATATATTATTGTGCCATCAGCTCTTGGCATTACTAAAGTACTGTGTTAAACTTAATAGAGTAAAACAACTGTTCGTGTCCTGTTTGCTTCATCCTTTTATCTTGCGGTTGAAATTTGTTTTCGTGGAATAAATAATAACATTTTTCTCGTTAAAAACCGAACTGTCATCAACAAATGTTAACCCATCAATTATAATCAAAAAAATATCGTATCAAACACCAGCTTGTTCCAACAACAGGATACAATATAGTATAAAAAGGACCACCACCAACTATTCGACTGTAGACTTTACTGCAAACTGTGAGTATTTAAAATTACGAACGGAGAACTACAACAATAAACGATGATAATGAAGACTATTTTGGTTTCGGCGGTCGTGCTAGCGTTCGTGTCGTCAAGCTGGGGTGAGTGGTTTTTTAATTGTTTGAAATATTCTCGGAGCAGTGACTTCCATTGGCTTCAAATGAACTATCAAGCTGTAAGATCTTATATCGGTTATAATGTTAAGGGGGAAAACAGAACTTTTCTTAGCGGAGATAAGTTCTTCGCAACAAAACATGCAAATATGTTATACCACATTTAGTACGTAGACGTATACTGAAATATATCAATTCATTTTTCTATGACTTTTAATGTACCAATTTATAAATTTAAGCACGCTTAATCAAAGCTTACATGATAAGAAATATACGTTGATTTGTTATGCCAGTATAAAAGTATGTTCTTTCTTGCTTCATACATACATTATATTGGAAGGTACAATCAAAATAAATAGTAGGTCGATATTTATCTGCCATTTAAAAAGACAGTTTCACAAAATGCATTATTTCATTAATCGGTTCTTTAAAAGTAATATAAGTTTCTGATGTAAATCATGATCTATACTGTATCATCCAGACAGGAAAATACCTATTTATGTTATTTTAGTAATGTGTATCACTTAATGGTATCTAAACAATATAACTTTAGCTTTAATTAATATACATATGTGTCAAATAAATACAAGGATTTATATACTGAACTCATTGTGCAATATTTGTTGACAGTGTTTCAAAATTATAAACGAACAATTCCATTCACAAAAATGATCATTTAGGAGAATTGATAATTAATTAGACAGCATTTCGTGGTCACGTTATACTTCAAATCTTGAATTTCAATTGACTGGTCAGAGCAATTTCACTGACACAATCAGAAGCGTGTGGCCACCTCTACTGGCAACCACAGCATCAAGACGTCGTCACATGGAACCGCGAAAGTTACGTAGCAGAGACCCTGGGATTCTTGCCCACTCCTGGTGGAGCGCAGAGCACTGTCAGCTCCTGGACGTTGGTTGGCTGCCGTTGACGTAACAGCCGTCCAAGGTAATCACAGGCGTGTTCAATCGGATTGCAGTCCGGAGACGTTAAAGTAACGTATATATATAATCGGTTATAGCATGGAGCTAATATCGATCAGATCTGGGGAATCTTACGATGAGCCAGAATGTTAGACATGTTTACGAAATTCGTAAGCGCGACGTCCGTACGAAAACTCGTACGAAGGTATTGGTGAAACGCTCGTAATACTGTCGTAAGAACTTCGTACGAAGCCTTTCGTGGGACTACGAAGTTGAGTGAAAAGGGCCCAAGGCCCGGCGATCATTTATACCGTCGACGGCTTGTTGGTTTTTGTACGGCAGAATCTTATTGCCAATATTCTTTATATTTACAGCATACAGCAAAGTAGGATGTTTTGTTGACAAAAACCAAAGAATTCTTGAAGGAAAGTTTACCCATGCGACAGATATGACTATAGAAAAGTGTGTACAAATATGTTCACTGGAGGGAGACTACTTTGCTGGAGTGGAAGTAAGTGAATCGGAGTTATTTCCCTTGGGTTATGATAGTTGTATAGTAATAAAATAAATCATAAACATTTTCTTTTGGTTTCAGTATATTGTGGAATCGAAAATTCTGCTTAAATATATATTACTTCAAGTGTGTAGTGAAATGCAAATTTCGCAAATGAAAATGTAGTAATGTCATAACTGTCAGATATCTTCGCCTCGATACACGATTTAAAATCTTCTAAAACCATTTCCTGCTCGTCTTCTTCATTTATATTTTCTTAAAATCTGATTATTTTTCAGTATGCCACCCAATGTTTCTGCGGTAAAAATCTGAAAGAGTATTCTCAAGTTGCTGAAAGTAACTGTTCATATGATTGTAAAGGAGACAGTTCCCAGAAGTGCGGTGGATTTTGGAGAATTTCTGTGTACACAACAAACGGTAATTCATTCGACTGAAAAGAACTATTTCGACTAAATATGGCTAATTTATTGATCTAATACTACTCAGTTCTAAACGTTACTGCATATACAAAATTATATCTAAGATCACTTAGACAAGTAAAGCAACATAACGATGGTTGGTTACACAGGTACTTGACTAATGTCAAAATGTGTATATATATGTATATAAAAGAGAAGGTTTGCAACGAAGGATTTCCAATCAACAGCACTCTCCTTGCGCCAAAGTCTCCCACATGAAAATAAACTGTCACAGATTCAAAATCTTTGTATTTGTCAACACTACAATAATTTATCTACC
Organism: Mactromeris polynyma; assembly: GCA_032209605.1. Lineage (NCBI taxonomy): Eukaryota > Metazoa > Mollusca > Bivalvia > Venerida > Mactridae > Mactromeris > Mactromeris polynyma. The sequence continues at coordinate 3,584,575 of JASFXZ010000027.1, read as the reverse complement.
ACTTAGCATCCATATATCCACTATTGAACATACCGTGCGGCTGTAGTCGTCCGTAATAAGTCTCGGAAACACGTTTTTTTCCGGAATTGGGCTAAACCTGTCCAGTCGTAGATTGCCAATTTCGCTCTTTTGTCACCGGTTTCTCGCTATCAGACAGATCATGACATAAAAATCAGACAGCGGTTGAACAATTGAATATTTTTGCAAATGTCTGTATGCATAAGAATATTCAAATTGCAAAACAAATCGAGTATTCCGCTATTTTCGACAACAAGTAACTCACTGAATGCAGTGAATAGTCATTTGTAAACAATTGTTTCATTGGCCGGTCTAATTTTAGCTTTAATTTCAACCAATGAAATCTCATATCAACAATGGCTGCCGTAGACAGATAGTGAGTTACTTGTTGTCGAAAATAGCGGAATACTCGATTTGTTTTGCAATTTGAATATTCTTATGCATACAGACATTTGCAAAAATATTCAATTGTTCAACCGCTGTCTGATTTTTATGTCATGATCTGTCTGATAGCGAGAAACCGGTGACAAAAGAGCGAAATTGGCAATCTACGACTGGACAGGTTTAGCCCAATTCCGGAAAAAAACGTGTTTCCGAGACTTATTACGGACGACTAGAGCCGCACGGTATGTTCAATAGTGGATATATGGATGCTAAGTGGTAGATAAATTATTATAGTGTTGACAAATACAAAGATTTTGAATCTGTGACAGTTTATTTTCATGTGGGAGACTTTGGCGCAAGGAGAGTGCTGTTGATTGGAAATCCTTCGTTGCAAACCTTCTCTTTTATATACATATATATACACATTTTGACATTAGTCAAGTACCTGTGGTTGGTTACTATCCAATAATATCTGAACATCGCAAGCAACATTGTTTACATAACCACGTAAAAAAATAATATTTTCTACTATTATTGTAGATATTGCTGTCGATATGATTACGTTTTACACAAGAAGTTGTTGATACATTTTCAGTTAACTATCTTGGTTGCTATGAGGACAAATCAGTCAGAATTCTAGAAGATGGATTGACAACCAATAGTGCTATGACAACTAAGATGTGCATACAAACTTGTCAGAATAAAGGCAAACGTTTTGCCTTAACAGAGGTAAGAAATTTACTTCTTTTTTCGAATTGTTAGATATAATTTTATCTCGGAATTAATAAGATAGTGAATATTCACAAATTAAATCAACTGTCTCTTCAGCTTACCATCGACGCAGAAACTAGAATTATTTTAAACATAAACAACAAAAAACTCATTGTATGTTGTTGGTGGAATATTTGACGTCGCATTTCGTAAATAAAATAATTAGCTTCATTGTTGTTGACTCTGACATGTACGACATTATTTATAAAGCATATTGCGAATGGTGTACATAACAATATAAAATGCGACTTCTCCAGAGCATCGCCCATCGGGGATACAAACTTTGGTTATTGTTGAGAGATTGTTGCCGTTACATTGGTGGTACTATTACGACGGGAAACTTGATAAAGTTGTTGAAGAGCAGTTATTTCCCAAGAGCCGTTCTGCCGGAGAGGTTACACTAACTATTAGGACAATAATGTGCTATAATGTATCTGCTGGAGAGGTTACACTGCATATTAGGACAATAATGTGCTATAATGTATCTGCTGGAGAGGTTACACTGCATATTAGGACAATAATGTGCTATAATGTATCTGCTGGAGAGGTTACACTGAATATTAGGACAATAATGTGCTATAATGTATCTGCTGGAGAGGTTACACTGCATATTAGGACAATAATGTGCTATAATGTATCTGCTGGAGAGGTTACACTGCCTATTAGGACAATAATGTGCTATAATGTATCTGCTGGAGAGGTTACACTGAATATTAGGACAATAACGTGCTATAATGTATCTGCTGGAGAGGTTACACTGCATATTATGACATTAATGTGCTATAATGTATCGCTACACACGACAACGTTTACGTGGTTGTATCTTCGTTTTACCAGATCAGTGTTACTGTTAACTAAAGTAGGTTACATGCTTTCTATATATGTTGTTATAATTATTTAAGGTTCTCTTATTGGTGATTTCATATGTACGTTCATATTTGTGTGTACCATTTCAGTATTCGTCACAATGCATCTGTGGAAACCATCTTAAGACTTACACCAAGAAACCAGAAAGCGACTGTAGTTATACATGTGCAGGAAATGCCAACGAGAAGTGTGGAGGCTATTGGCACGGTTCACTTTATATGATCAATTATAATGGTAGGTTCAGTAATCAGTATATGAGGTGAACCAATACAATATCAATAACAACGTAAATATTACCATATAAGCATTTTAATGCATGTATGGTATACTTTTACAAACACTTGCTAATGTACGTACTAACACAGCTCTTAAAACAGAACCAACCTATTAGATATCAACATCAGCGTGTGTTTCTTACTATAATTTTCCTAATTATATCATTGACTATTGGTATAAAGTAAGCAGTAGTAGCAGTAACAGCAATTGCAATAAAACTGTCCTTACTGCTAATAAAGCTGGTAGTAATGGAGTAGTATCTATACTCCGGTTAATATGCGGGCTATCATCGGGATATATCTTGTAAGTGGTGAAGTTAAATATCCCATTTGTCATAGTTATCCATTGTAGTTGTTAGTTATATAAAATCATGTTTTGAGGAACACGAAACATCGGTCAATGGTGCTACCGGGATTCGAACCCAGATGGCAGACGACGAGATTGATTTATATAATTAGTCATTATTTCACAGTAAAGAAGTTTAAACGTAATCCTGGTTGTGTTAACAACTGTATCAAATTAACATATAATGAATCGCTCATGATACAGTCTGTGGACATTTAACAACTATTCACGTATTGCTGATCTTGCTGTTAACTGTTTTATATTCGTTTCAGAAATGTAATAGAAATATCAAAGAAATCCTACAAATGGAGACCAGTTCTGTGGAAAGATTTACGATAGTGCAATATGGCAAACATCCAATTAAGTCATGATAAGATTTTTTAGGCGTTGCTTTATGTTTAAAGCTGCAGAACGTTTGTTTATTTTTCTGAATATCTATACGGTATTAAACTCGTTGAATAACAAGAATTTGAAAAGTATCGTTCAATAAATTCAGTATTTATACAACACTGATTTGATTTTATGTATGTATATGTGTTTTATCTCCCCATGGTTTTGTGCTATTTTGTGCTAATATCTACAGACGTGTGTTTGCCGATTTTATTAAAGAATGTTGAAAACATAAAACATTGTGTTTGTTATGGTGTTAACTATTATGCCCCCATCTTACGTTGATCGGTCTTGGTGCCCGATGGTCGTCGGTAGAACGCTTTGTTGTAGATAAATAACTTGTACAATATTTTACTGTAGCTATTAATGTTCTAAAACAAACTTGATGTGATAGACAGACATGTTCTAATTGACGATACATAACTTGGCGTATGGTGGGATACTTCTGCCACCTGTTAACTGCATACTTAACTAGAAAATCAATGGTCATCACGTTTAAGAAACTAGTAAAATACACATTTATCATTTGGTTAACTAGGTAAATTTCATGATACACGAAAAATGGTATAACCCACTTAATCCCCTAGGTATTGGAGACATTCAGCCTTACATAAGATAATTGAAAAATGCGTGCTAGGTTATTGTGATAAAACAATAAAGATGTAATGATTACGGTTTGGTAACAATTTCTATTTTTTCGAATTGTGATACAAAAAGCGAATACATTTTATTCAACTGTCACCACTTAATGAAGACATTGCGTTTACTGGATTACAGACACATTCAAATAAAGGAATATGGACTTTTGAAACATACGCAAAGAAATTATGCGAGGAAATAAAAAAAATCTTAGAAAAGTATAGAATTGTGTTCCAGAATGTTATCGACACGATATCACCAGCATATCTTGAATAATAGCATGAAGAAGAAAAATAATGCATAGAACATTTGAAATCCGCCCCAGCTTATCTACGTAGGTTTTCGAACTGCTAAATCTTATGTTTATCTTGAATCTGATTTACATATTAGGGATATATACAACATGATGGTTGTGTGATAATTGGCAGACATCAGTTTTTTGAAAGGTACAAACTATGGCAACTTGTCTAACTGTTAGTATCATGTTGCTGGAGCAGGTCGCCGTTTATCGTGATTTAATACTAATTCGTGTGAAGTTGGCCGTGTTAGAATCGACAGCAGCAATTGCGTTGTTAGGTCTTCTACCACTAACAATGAGAACATAGGAAAATAGAAAATTATTGTACATTTTTTCTCATAAATAATCACTAAAACCTACATAGCTGCATAATACGATTATACCGAGGTAGGTTTTTATTCGAATCATCTAAATCAGCAAAAACGAAATGAGTGTAAGAAAGACTAAATTGATATAGGGAACACCATAGTATCAAGACAATGCCTCGTCACACAGACTGGAAAACATCTACAAAGCATTATACACTGAGGAGGTACAGGGGTAAACATGTATGAGTATAGGTGTGCAAGGCATGGTATGGCCAACCATAAACATGACTGAAGAGAATTTAGCGGGATAACAAGGTGGAAATGTTTTTTTAATAGATGGATTACATCAAAGGAAACGTCAAGAAATTCAGTAATAATAGTCCGAAATTGGGAAGAAAATATCAAATGAAAGAAGCGCACACTGGGAAAGGGCAACTTAAAATACATCTAAAACATGAATAGAAATAATAGTCACACAGAGATTTACAGCCATGGAACCGTCCGTAAAACAATCTTCAATATGAGCGCCATGATAACACTGTACCGTTCACCTGAGTACAGTTTGTAACATGGCTTGAATTTAATTGATAAAGAAAACACTCTCTATGCAGATCTAGTAATGTATGGCCTGTAGAAAATATTTACCCATCAGTATCCAGGTTCAAACTTAGCCTTTATTATATAGAAGAATAAAATTAGCCACCATTTTGTGTAGACCATTTGCATTTGTTTCTATGATTTAAGTTTTTGCCTGAAGCTGACCAATTTTCATCATAATGAATGTTCACAAACGTTCCAACCATGTGCCCCTAGATGAGGTTGAACAATTGGTATCAAGAGTGTTTGTAAGTTATTTTTCAACTATTCGACCTAATGACATACTCATTGATCAAACATAATCCAGTCTCAAATTTGACATTATTTGTAGATACAGAAACATTCTGGATTTATGTATTTAGTATAAAATGAAACCCCAATAGTGTACACAAGGTTTCTCTATAATATGGCTTAATGACCAGTTTGTTTACGATACGTAAACCCGTTTAAAGAACACCAATATTTTATAAAGAAATACATTCCGGCCAGATCTCATGACGATCAGGTTGTAACCTCGATGGTAACAGGTGTTCATAGAATTTGACCCGATAGCCCAGTTTTTCATCTATCAGGGATAGCACTTTTTCCACGCCACTCACATCTGTTACTACATTTTTTATATATACCACATTGAAGGATAGGCAACGACAGTCACTTTACATTGTAATTTTAGTTACAAATTTTAAAATGTGTGTTCATTCTTTCTCGGCGGCCTATGTTGTAGCAGTAGATTGGGATAAGATTTTAAACTACATACATTTTGTATTTCTATTTGCTCCTTAACTTTGCATATACATCTTTATATATATATAAATTCATTCCTTTCTAGTATAGTTATTAAATATTTACATTGTTTAACACAGAATATATCATGTTTTCAGATATTTTTACCATCTGGTTACAGCGCAATTTCATTTTGAACAGAATGATATGCACATTTCTCTGAGAAAAAGTGACACTTCTAATTGGGTTTGTTTGCTTTTTCACAAAAGAATTAGTTTTTTTCTGGCAAATTTAACTTAGTATTGTTGTAAAAAAAAAATTATATTGAATGTAAAACAATATCATGGTAATTTTTGGGTCTCTTAATATCTTTTTAAATATTTTCACTATATTTCCAATATTGTCACTTGATTACCTCCCTTTTATGAAAAATGTCAGGTTTTTAAATTTTTGCAATTATTTGTCTTCAGAAGAACGTATTGAAGCAATTTTTAATAACTCAAATAAATTATAAATGATATTATTTTTTATAATAATTTTTGTAACACGTTTTATATTTTGCTTACCGAGCCATACATATACAATGGAAATTGAGAATTTCAGTTATGGGTGGAATACCTTAATATCAACAAGTAATTGTAAAAGTCCTAAGTATGCGTTATTTATTTATTTTCTTTGAAAAATTATAGTGACTGTAGTGTTTATCAGATGTTATGGTTACAAATATTCAATCAGAACCAATGTTTATTTATATCCTTATTTCTGATTTCTTGTAACCATAGCAACCATGTTTTTTGGTATTTTTTTTAAAGTGATTTGTAGTCGTATTGCTGTATGTTGTTAAGATGGGTACAATAGACTTAAATATGAATAAGTTCATGTTAGTCTGGAAGTTTATAATGTTACATGTGAAAACTATATTCAAACAGGTTTATACATGAATTAGCGTTGTTATAGCTCTCTCCCCTATGTTACAAAAAAACTTTTTTTACCAAGAAATGATAAAGATTGAACGCCCAAATTTTGTTGGTATGCATATAACATATTCTACTTTGAAAATATGCAAAAAACTCAAAAAGTCAATTTTGCTCATTTGGCCCTATTTTTCTCAGTCACAGTCACATTTAATTGATCATATTATTTAGTTTTTACGTTAAGCAGTTTGTGCCGTGTTGAAGGACACTCGTTGCCTAATAGTATCTTTAAACTCTCAACATGGCAATTACTATTACAAGTAAACTTAACGCACACAAAATGGTAGTTCCTCTTGTTTCCTCAGCGCTTGAAGCCAGTGTAAAAGAGAGAGAATACGTAGTTACAGGAAACGCCACATACATAAGACAGTGCCTCCCCACGCAGACCTCCGGAAAAACAATAATCCCCAAACACAAGGCACTTAAGGAGGTCAAAGTGTACATACATATAAGTGCTATCCTTGGTGGATGAAATGATAACCTAGAATTTCATCATCGTCTATCCATAAAAAGTTGTACAGTCTATTTGTTTCAAGAACTATGTAAACATGTCATTGCCCCGTCTGGGATCGCCAGTGCTTCGCAAATATGGTGCGTCGAATTGTGGCTATACAAAGAATCTTAGCACCTACCCTATTGTCTATATTTTAACTGATATTACATGTACAAGTAAAGATATGGACTATTTACTTACTTGAACTTATTCCAACTGCGGTTTACAATAAGTTGGTCAGACTGGCCGATAAACAAAAGCACATTTAGAGAACATATATGTAAAATACGATATAATGAGAAATATAAGAACTTCATTTATAAACATTTTAAAATCTCTGGACACTCACTTAGCTATGTTACATTTCAACCACTGGAACACATAATATACAAAGACAACGAAACAGTTTCGCAAAGAAATAGAACACGACATTAAATAGAGTTGGGATGGATTAAGAAGTTACAATCACCTTATACACTGGGCCTGAATGACAACATTTATGAATAAAGTAATATCTCTCAAAATTTAAATATAGATATATTTTGACTGTCACAAACTCGAACACGCTGAAGAAGATCACACCCGGATTAATGGAAACATTAAACGAAAAAGAAGACATGACTATTTTTGAATCAAATACTATTTTAAAAAATTCAGGCAGACATAATACCCTTAGCCAATTAGCCTCACTACCTGTTTCCTCCCTGACAAAACTGGATAATGTTCCTGATGAGATGTTCACACGATCACACTATCTTTATGACACAGCAACTTTAATTCAATCTTCTACACGTCATTTCTTACCTCATCACATAGATAATGATAAAGATCATGTGAGACATTTTTTAAACTATCTTTCATCAACAAGGGCATATATTTTATTGATACACACAGCATATTAAGACATATTAACCCCAAAATTCAGAACTACCTACTATTGTTTCTTACAAATACAATAAATCTATACGCCAAGCAGTCTTTAATTATAATAATATTACTTCTGATCTCAATATCTCTGATAACAATTGGTCAATACGGTTGGAATTCTTGAGAATGTTAAAAATCTAAATATCTATATAAACCTGCAGGACATATTATCAAAGGCAACCTAATTATTATATCTGATAAAAGGGTAGACATTTAATTTCTAAGGGTCCCACATATAGATACCCTGCCAAGATAGATTTATATAAATGTAAAGAACATATTAGCTTCCAACAACACAGTCATTGTATGACGGTTTTATTACACGGAAGTCCTTAAACATGAACTAAACTGTACTGCAGCATACAGTCGTATTCCAGCGTCTGCAGATGAAATTATTGACAAGCATAGCTCAGAACTGATTGAATTTAATGTAGAGGACACATACAAATGTAATAAGTTACCAACTTTGTATTGGTTACCTAAACTACACAAAAAAACATATACAGCTAGATTCATTGCTAATGCGAGCTTCACTACTACTACACAATTTTCACTAGTTGTTTAACAGCTATTAAAGCTGAAGTTATAAAATATTGCAATAAAACTTTTGAAATTTCCAGTATAAACCTTTACTGGGGCATAAACAAAATGTTGAATAGGTTTTGAATAAATTTCAGTCTTTACATTTTAGAGCTACACGTTTCTCAACCAATGATTTCCTTACTCTTGATACTTCACTTCCTCATTACCTAATTAAAACCAAACTTATACATATAATCGAAAAAACATTTGGAAGAAATCAACATGTATATTTTGACTGCAATGATGAAAGGGCATTCTTTACTTCTAATAATTACAGTAACTTTACCATCTGGACATGTCAGGACGTCAGTGAAGCCCTAAGTTTTTTACTGAATAATATCTTTATTCATTTTGATAACTCTGTGTATCAACAGAAAGTTGGTATTCCTATGGGAACTATCTGTGCTCCACTAATTATTATTATTCTTATTCTGTTATGAAAGAGAATTTATGTTATCCTTATCCAAAGACAATGATTGGTCAGATGGATGTAATAATACTTCTCGTCATTTAGACGATATTTTGAATATTGATAATGATTTTCTTTCCAGCCATGATAAAAAAAATATATCCAACAGAATTACAACCTTCGAAAGCAAACAGCTTAAAAACACATGCCTCGTTTCTTGACTTGGACATTTCCAAAAATTACGATAAACGAGATGATTATGACTTTGAGATTACAAAATTTCCGTCACTCGATACGGAATATATGTGTCTCAATTTATACGGGATCTGAGGACGAACAATAATCTAGAGGATTTTTTATAAGCGTAACCTTCTACTAACAGGTACACTTCTAAAACGAGGCTATCGTTATCATAAATTATTTAACACGTTTCGTCAGTTTTGTCATAAAACTCCTGATATTATCTTAAAATATGGCACTAGTGTCAAATCTATTACAAGTTTTATGGACATCTGTAATATAAAATTCGCAAAATTCATACCAGTTGTTACTTTGATCAGTTATTTGTGAAACTAATAAGTTCATAAGGAAGGGTTATAATCCTGACATAATAATAATAACTGCAGATACGATTTAAATAAATCAATACTTGATAGATTATCACACCTGTTTTTACTGCACGCCGGTCACTAATGTTTTGAGACTAAATAAAGTTATATCTGTAAACCATACTTGATATGGCAGGATATGACAGATTATAATGTCTTTAAGGATTATGATCGTGGTTTGTAGGCATTAACGTTTGCTCTGAAACCAATATAATATGTTCCATTGCTTATCTTAAAACTATTGTACAGCCCTTTTGAGATTGTGTTGAGTTGTGTAGTCTTGATATGTAGGATTTGCGTTGATGTTTCCCTTGTTTCACTTTTTCTGTCCAGTGTTTTTTCCCCCCTTCACTGTTCGTCCTCTTTGATTCTCCTATGTTTTCCTTATGGTCGGCCAGGCCATTCCTTGCGCCTCTGTTTCCCTAACGTATGTATCTTTGAATCTCCTAAAGTGTCATATGTTTTATGGATTGTTGTTTTCCCGGAGGTCTGTGTGGGGAGGCACTGTCTTATGTATGTGGCGTTCCCTGTAGCAACTTATTCACTCTCTCTTTAAGATAACACAATATCGAACTTGTCCAAGATCATAATGATATACACATTCTGACCAGGGTTTTGCCAAGATTGTAACATGTTGAGAATTAGCAAGCAAATTGTCAACTTTTTAGTTGAGAAGGCATACTTAGGGCTCATAAAGAACTTTCATCGATTACGTTGAGGGTGAAAGCAGAACTTGTCCTTCTGTTGCATCAATGCAAAGTATGTAGCTCTATTTTTAACCCCAAACTTGTCACCTTTGTTTGCCAGTCAGATGCATGTCAATGTCCAGAACATTGGGTTTGATGATTCTTGACAACTTGCTGTTGGTAATTGTCCAATGTTTACTTGAATTATTGTTAGTATGTTATGCTTATATCATTTGTTAAGTTTTAGGTTTGATTATTTCAGACTCCGAGTAATATTGTATTAACCATTTTTATACGAGTTTTGTAACACATTATGCCTGTTTATAAGATTGAAGGCCTTTCAAATAGTTCTTATGTTAACACTGGTGTTTGTAAATCATTTAAAAGTTGCACAAGTAGCTCAATCTTCTGACAATTATTTCTGTTATTCTATGCAAACTTTGCTCAGATGCATGCTTACTACGCTCCACACAGCGCTTTGATTCCACTACCGTTACATTCACACGCTGCTGTATTACCCAGTCAATTTTGATTTTTGACCTTACGAAATCACCGTTCGTTCCTTATACAAAATTTCATTGGTCGGCACTATAACGTGACTACTGAGTTTATAATAGATGGGTATTTTCCAGTGTTAAACCAATAAAATGTGTACACAATGTATAGCCTTTCGCGTCGAATGAAATTTTAACTATCTAGCTAATCGGTTTTATTTTATGTCATTAAAAGTTTAACATTTACAGAAGGCATTGTTTCGTTCTTTCATCGAAGATTGTACTGATACGTATTACAAATAGCGTGGCGAATTTGAGTAACAAGATGCCAAGTAACGATATGACGCATTTTAAATATACGCAGATTCCGCACGTTCAGTTGTTTAAATGACCTTAAATCACTACACACTTACAGGCATCGAAATAATTTTGGCATGCCGACGAAACGATAGTCACTTACGTTCGATTTATTTACTTTTTCTAGCAATTTCTATAGTCACATCGGCATTTCTATGGCAGTGAAAGCTGTCTATTCTATGTACACTCGCAGTTACACATGTTTACTGTCCTACATTTGGGACATTTAGCGAGTCGTTATAATCGGAATAAGCGCCCGATGCTAAAGGAGAATACATGATTACATGTTCGAAGTAATGAACACATTCAGGCTGTAGTCTATATTTCAATTGAGTGAGTTTACTGCAATTACGATGTACATCTGTGTTTTTTTGTAGCGGAATCAGTATATTTTCAACATTTATTTGAAAACTTACATTTTTATGTTACTATTGATCTGAACCCGCATATTTTAATTAATATTGAAAACAGTTACTAAGATATTTAATATCATGTGTTAGCTGAATTTTTTATATATTCACTATAAGGATATAATTATTAACTTTTCAGTAAATTTTACAATTTTTAAATTGTTTTTCTATCGTTGTCAATTTCATGAAGCAGAATTTCTATTGAAAAAAATTTGTTTCTTACAATGATACTTAGGTATTTGACTGTTCCGTTAGAAGTCATTGGTGTTTTGTATCCATATTATATTGAAACAATTCATAAATAAGTTTAATGGAAAGTAATGTAAATTATTTCATTTGTATAACTTGTTTTTCCACTGTTCATACTGTAGTTTTGGGCCAATTTATTGTAAAATAACTTTTGATTTTTGATAGGAAACAAGTATAATGAAATTAGATTATCCTACTTATGTTTATATTCAATACATGTTCTCTGTATATATGTACTACTGCATGTATATAATGTATGTATATATATGTAAGGTAATTAAACATAAATTAATGTTATTGCAAGGGGGGTCCGGGGGAAGTGCCCCCAGAAGACTTGAGCAATGTGGGTATGAAATGGTGGCAAATTTGAGGACTCATTCATGATAATTGCACTTGTATTATTTTTGTTAAAAATACAAAACGACCAATTCATACAAGTACCAACTTTTTAAAAAATGTCCTGGGGTCACCACTTCCTGTACCAACCCCAGTCCGATCTCCCCCGGAATATTTTACAATATAGTTATAAAATGGTGGCTTCTGATGCACTTCTAGGTCTGAAATTTGAGGACTCATTTCCAAGAAATGACTAGTTTTACATGCGTCTTGTTAAAAATACAGAACGACCAATTCATACAAGTACCAACATTTTACAAAATTTCCAGGGGACACCACTTCCTGTACTAACCCCAGTCAGACCTCCCCCGGAAATGTTTCCATAATGGAATATGGGAAAGTTGTTCAGCACATCCTCTGTGTTTATCATAATATCCCAGTATTGTTTGCTGTTTTAGTTTAGCTCACGTTGCTTGAATTATTTGGTGTTATTTTAGTTAATTATTTGTTGCCTGATTTATTAACAATGTTGAAGTAACTGATATTCAGCATTACCTGCATATCCTGAGTACTGGTTAGTGGATGTAATGTAAACAGCACATTGTAAGCAATTATTGTTCTTCTTGTTGTACATTAAGTATTCTTGTCATTTCAACCTTTATCTCTTTCTAGTGTTCTTTATTTGTAGGTATTGATTCAATTTTTCAATTTTTTATTTCGATGATTCAGGCCTCCAGGCCATACATCAACAATACATTTAATACAATTACATACAGATAATACAACAATATATCATACAATTAACTGATGAGACATAATATTGTTAGAAGTAAGACCGATATAGATTGAAAGATAATAATTATTAACAATCAGTAATATCAACAAGGACAATTTTAGGCATGGATTAAGTAATGATGATCATAAGTTATTACATTTCCACCTGGTGCATGAATCTTGACGAAACTAAAATCAAGAATACATACAGGCGAATATAATATCAAAATTACACTAAGCATATGTTCAAAATTATTGTCAGACAAGAACTTGGTTCATATTATAATCAAAGTGTATAGCATGGACATGTTAGTACTGAGACATATTTATAACACTGTTGATCGTAATTTTAGTGCATAGTATATGTACATAGCAAGGCTCTTGATAATTTATTCATTCCTAGATGACATCAATACACAAAATGTATTAACAGTTGGGTTTTCATAATATTTTCTTGGTTTATAGGTTTCTCTTAAAGATTTATAAAATGGACAAGACAGAATAAAATGATATTCATTTTCAATTTGGTTTATACACAAAAAACAGAAACGTTGATTTCTATCTATACCAAGATGTCTACCCTTCTCGATCATTAAAGCATGTGATGATGTCCGTATTGATACTAGTGCATGTCTGAATTTTTTAACTTCAATAATGTCAAGATAATTCTCATATTCGAACATTTGTTTTATATGTATGTATGTATATAACTTCACATTTGACTTACATTCGTTTGTCCAATCCTGTAAATATTAATCCTTCATTCTTAAGATTTTCCCATACATAACCGAATTCATTACTATACAAATGTTGCTTAATTTTGGACGCCCAATTTTGGTGACCTAAACTATCGTAACATAATAACATACTATAATATTTGTTCACATATCTAGAATCTGGCATACTAAGAATTCTTAACCAATATTTTATACTTCTTTGACATGATAAAATTCTCAAAGGAAATCTACCACAATCACCAACTACGACTGCATTGCAAGAGCGTTATGGTGCGTTCATGAATCGTTTACAAGCATACAAATGAATTCTTTCAATATTGTACATATAATCAATGCCCCAAATTCCAGCACCTTACAATAAAATTGGAACAATCTTAGCATCAAAAAGCATATAGTAAACACTTTTAGACATAGGCAATAGGTGATTTAGTGATGAAAGTAAGTATGCTAATATTCTTTTTGCTTTGTCAGCATTATGTTCTGCCATTTAGTACTTTCATGTCCCCTTATGTGCTTACCTTTGTTCTTACAGTAGCGACATAATGTCAGAAACAGCGAATCTATGCTATTGCTTTGCTTTGTGCTGTAAAGTCAGATATTTTCACAGGGATACTATTTTTAAATTGTTTTTATTGAAGTTATCAAATTATTTTGTAAGGTTAAATGTTGGCGTGTTTCTCTTACTGTGTTGTTGTAAAATTAACACATAATATTTAACGAGCATTTTTTGTGAGTACAACCATCACACGAAAAATATCGAAACAATCCCTTGTGAACTTATTTGATTTTTACAGTATTACAAATTATCAATCTCTTTGCTCTAATCTCTTTCTATTTGTATCTGATATTCCTTTTTTCATAAAAATATTTGTAATATTGGTTTTGTCTACAATTTCTGGTAAGGTGTGTTACAAACTCCTATCTCAAAATATGGTAATTTGCATATGTATTCAGAAATTTGATAAATGCTGATGCATAATCACGAAGATTTTTGCAGTTAGTTATGTATTAAATTCTGGGTTTATGCACTTTTATAGAACAATGTACTTTCAACGGTCATGTGTTCAATACATATAAAATGTATCCAGCATTTTTACTGTTTGAACTTTCATTTGTGCGCAAGCATGATGTTACTATAAGTAAAAGGAAAAATAGCTCAGAAATATGTTGGGTGGGTATATGATTCATGGTAGTTTCAAGAAATGTTTTATTGTTTTAAAAATATCATTAATTATGTAGAAGAAACCCTTTCCCAAGTTGTTAAGACCATTAATTTAGTCATCGTAATTTACGTAATAAGTACTCTGTAAGCTTTTTTCAATCATTTGCAGTTCGAACTTCTTGGAAATTGTCATTATATATGTATATTATTTATGTCAGTCTTTGTTTACAATTGACCTTTCTGCAGACGCTTCGTAGCCACGCCCCCCTTAGTAACATGTACTCGCTGTAACCACGTTAGACAAGCCATGTCCAATATGGCGTCGAACAAAGAATTATAACGGGCTGATGTAGATAGTATTCTATCGGATTTTTCCTCATTATTTGATATTTCGACTTTAAACCATATCTTGACAAAATAAATATTATTAAATATAGATCTGCTTTGACTAGATTAAGAGTATCAAGCCATAGACTTGAAATTGAAACGGGAAGATGGAATAAACCTTGAATGCTATATACCACGATCAGAAAGAAAATGTCAACTATGTAATGTTTTAGAAGACGAATTTCATTTTATATTAGAATGTCCTTTATATCAGATAAACGCTGAAACAATTATTATGCAATACATTTACATGTGATCATTATTATTCCATGTAAGTCCATGTTTGCAGTTTATTGCGGGTTTACAGGGGAAGTATTTACCAAATCAACAACATGAAACGTTATCTGTAATGTCCGTCCCCTTATCTAGTGTGAATGAAAGTCGTTTTAGACATCAAGTTTAGGTATAGTTATGTTTGTGTACATAAACGACCTTTATTTTGTATGTGGCTTATTCGTTACATTGTTGTAATATTTCACCACATTGTTATATATTATGTAATTAATATTTCATTTTATATTTTAATTTAATAAATCGTTGTTATTCTTTGTTATGACTTTACCACGTCATGTTGTCATGCAATGGTTGTATTTGTTGACACATAGCATAAACTCATTGAATAGTAACATAACTTGGTATGGTCAGATTGTTAATACCTTGGTCATGACTCATTGAATGGAAAAATGTGTGATGCAATATGTTGCTTTATATCAAGAAAAAATAAATAATGGATTTTTTTATGACTTTATTTGCTGCTTCCTACTGTTTTTAAACATTAAAAGAACACGATTAACACGCCAAACTATTAGATTGAAGCATACTGTTGTTTGAATGGATTACTGGTGGTAAACGGGCAATTTCTGTTCACTAAGTGACATACTGTCGCCAATATTGAAGTAAAGCAAACTAATATGAATTACCTACTGTAGTTTTGTTTTAGACTGCTTTGATCATACTCTCTGTTAAAGAAAACAGTTGAAAATCATTTCTGGCCAGCAACTCTAGTTCGGATTGTCCCCAAATGTCGTTCATATCTAGCTTGTATTGATGCCTAGCTTTAGGTTGTAATTAAGGAAGTTTGGGTCAAAGCCAAGGTCAGCAATTTCTGGTCATGTACATAAATACATGTACATGTTATTGACATTCTTCGGGCACACCCTGCCCCCTTAACGTTTCATTATGCACTGCATTGAAGACTCCTTGTTCACCTACTTTTGGGTCCACTTAATTTTGGGATTTTTTTTTGTCTGTTTTCGATTTTTATACACCCGTTTGAAAAACGGGAGGTATTTTGGGAACACTCGTGGTGGGCGGCGGGCTGGCGGCGTTCACATGTTGTCCGATCTCCAAGTCAAATAGTTTTCATCCGATCTTTTCCAAACTTAGTGAAAATGTTTGTGGGCATAATATCTCGGTCAAGTTCGATAACAAGCCACATCACCCTAGGCACTTCTGAATTGTGGCCCTTGAATTACCCAAAATTTGCCAAATTAGCCTTCTCCGCTCTCTAAGTCAAATAATTTTCATCCGATCTTTACCAAACTTGGTGAACTTGTTTGTGGGCATACTATCTCGGCCAAGGACGATAACCAGCCATATCGTTCAAGTCGCTCGGGAGTTATCACCCTTTGATTATAGAAATTACCTACAATTTGTCTTGTTTTAACTCTGAGCTCTGTCTTATGACGGGCGTATTTTGTGACAGTTTGCCGCTCTTGTTCTTTCAGTTTAAGTAACACGCCAATAGCGTTGAATTCGTTAAAAGTCGACTTGCAGGATGTGTTATTGACATCCTTCGGGCACACCCTGCCCCCTTAATGTTTTATTATGCACTGCATTGAAGACTCCTTGTTCACCTACGTTTGGGTCCATTTAATTTTGGGAGGTATTTTTGTCTGTTTTCGATTTTTATACGCCCGTTTGAAAAATGAGACGTATTATGGGAACACCCGGGCGGCGGGCGGCGTCCACATGTCCGCTCTCTAAGTCAAAGAGTTTTCATCCGATCTTACCAACCTTGGTGAAAATGTTTGTGGGCATAATATCTCGGCTTAGTCATATCGTTCATGTCACCTGAGAGTTATCACCCTTTGGTTTTAGAAATTACATAAAATTTGTCTTGTTTTAACTCTTGAGCTCTAGCATATGACGGGCGTATTTTGTGACAGTTTGGCACTTTTGTTTACGATTTTTGCGGTTATTTCGCATTTTGATATAAATAATTTATACAGTAACTGAGAGCAAGTTCATTATAAGGCTGCTTGTTTCTTCGTACTGGATTATATACGTTGTTATTATATACGTAATGGTTAATTGTTTTTAATGATTAGTTACTGCCTTCTTAGTCAATTTATGTGTATATGTTGGAAATCAATGACCATATAGCGATTAAGTGTGATGTTAGCTAGTTGTAATATTTTGTTTGACTATGTTGTATGTATAAATGTACATGTACTTACTCTCATAGAGTATGTTAATATTATTATTGTTAATTGTATAATTATATTGGACGATTAATATTTTACTTAAATCCATATATTAATAAATCATTATGTTCTGTTCTGTTTTGTTAAACCGATGTAAACCCCCCCCCCCGATTATTTTAACTGACAGTTCCAAGGCTGTAATCCGCTGTATGGTTATTATTTCTGTTTGTGTTTCAAATGTATGTTATATTTCCCTTTCCCCTGTGCAATTCTTTCTCTTTAGAAAGTATTCATGTTAGTTTATGCTCAGTTTCGGCCTATTATTGCCAGCTTGACTTGTCCTGTGATATTTTTCCATTCATTAATCCTCCCCCCCCCCCTTCGTTGTTTGTCCTCTTTGATTCTCCTTGTTATACCTTATGGTCGGCCATTCCTTGCGCATCTGTTCCCTTACGTATGTACCATTGAACCTCCTCAAGTACCTCATGTTTTATGGATTGTTGTTTTCTCGAAGGTATGTGTGGGGAGGCACTGAATCTGTCTGTCGATCTATATTTTTCTGCGTAATCAAACGTCGTTTGTTTACTTTACCGGTTTGTACTTGTTTCTTGAATAGCGCACTTACAAACGTTGACTGTTATTGACAACATTTACGAATCCATATAAATCAACCATTACTGTCCGCATATCGAGTGTTAACGTCGTTGTGATGATCAATTTTCATCCGCCTGCTGGCACACATTTTCTTCCGCTTACTGACACGCCGTTTGTTACCCAAATCGGTGTATATATGATATAGTTTTCTAGACACACGTTTTTACGTACATGACCTGGGTTCTTGGCTCATCAAAATGGAATCGCTATTTTCAATCTACATAGTCTTTAAGTTGATTGCCCACTCGGCGGCATACGACGAACCATGGTGCTCCAAGTTTCATTACGAAGAGAACATGATTAGGATGGAGATAGAAATGGAGAAATTGAAGTTAGACATGGAGACAACCATCAAGCCAAATATTGAGACGTTGAACAAATTGTCAGGTAAAATTGTTCTTTGATATACACTTCCACCATGTTACAAGTATTCATTGTTTTACCTGTTTACTTTTGTTGCTTTTGAAATGTGAGTTGAAAGCTCCAATGTGTGTTCGGTAATGCATCGTGTATTGTTTCGTGTAACACTTTGTTTTGTTATTATAGTTCCATTTCATCATTTTGTTTAGAAAGAATACTTTATACATCAATAGTTTTAACGTGTCCCCGTTGAAAATGATCACAGGGGACAATGTCAGTTTTATCACACAAAATGACAGGTCAGTACTGGGACTCTAACCCATGGCCCTCATGTTTTCTCTTTCTTGCGACACCGCCTCCGTGGTCTAGTGGCTGTGGTTTGCAAACTTGCAATTTGTCATTTTTGTCGGCCACTCAAATCACCTCATACTGTTTTTTGTAAACGTTTGAAGAAATTACGAACAACGGAAAATGAAAAATTATAGACATTTAAATATATTAATCAAGGTATAAAGTACAATCAAAATGAAGCAAATTTTTACCAATGTAAGAGTTTTTAATTACCTCACAAATATGAACGTTTGTATATAAAATAATAAATATACCGAATGAGGTACATGGACTTGAATATTTGACAGGTCATTGCTTATTTTATAGGGAGGTACGAGTAATGTAATACAAAATGTCAATTTTTCATGGCAATATCGATATATAGCTTTCCCACGTTCATTTCTTAAGAACTGGTTTAGGTACAACATGCATTAAAATGTGATATTTATAAAGAATACTTTCACGACAATATTTGTAAAAGATATGAACGTTTTGCTTGTATATTTTTAAGAGTTTTATGTGATTTGGAAAAAGTGGGTTTGTCTGAAACATAATGACTTTTCATCCTAGTAAACATTTCTGTAAAAGCAATTTTATATGTAATGTTACTCATAAAACAGATTACAGTAGAATGCAAACTATTTACAAGATAGTAATTTTATAAACTGTCAGAAAAATGTTGTCGCGAAAGTACGCTGTGTTATTTTCATGTTATACAGATTTTCACCCCTTAATTAAGACAACCTGTCTGGAAAGGCCATGTTTCCTATTTCCCAGTGTTGGTCTTCACATACACGTAGCTCTAATGAACAACTCGGTGTGCAACTTAATACAATAGAAAAGTTATTAAAGTCTCACTTTCACTCATACATTAAAAATATAGATATATTTATTTGCATATTGAACACTGAAATGTTTTTTTACAAAGCAGCAATAATCATTTTAACAGTAATAAGCTGTTTTCTATATATAAAACATATGTATAAAACCACTCATAATGAGTTACGAGAGAGTGTTATACAACAGATACATGTCACATACAACGTAACAAAAAACAAAACATGAGAAAAAGCAGTAAAACCTAAAAACATGCTATCGTAACAGTTATGCATATAAATGTTTACGACGCTCTTCTAAAATATTATGGCAGGTTTTAGCTTCTAAAGTTATAATATGGGGAACAATTGTTTTTATTTCAGCGATTCAACCCATACCGATGGTTGCCTTCAGTGCTTACAACCCAGCACAAACATAATATGGTGATGGGCCAATTATAGTGTTTCAAAGTGTATTGCTCAACGAAGGCTCGAGCTACAATGCATCAACTGGTATTTTCACGGCGAAAGTCAAAGGATTGTATCAATTCACCGCTCATATCTGCAACAAAGAGAAAAACTTTGCTGTTGTTGCCATTGCACATAATGGTAAAAAGATTGCAATAAGCACACAGTATGAAGACGCCTCTAGTAGTTGTGGATCTGTTAGTTCCCTAATTAAATTCGGTGCTGGAGAGCAGGTCAATGTTATCAGTGCGTATTCCAGTACCAAGATACTGGAAGATTCTTATAGACGTGCTTCCTTTATGGGGTTTCTCGTACATGAATGACTGTAATGGAGTTTGTTACAATCGGACCTCGTTTATTTGACAACCTTCTATATGAATGCAATATACTTGGTATCATCCGACATAAATATCAGGTCTTGATGTATCTTCTTATGCAAGTCGAATTGAAATGGGCTATTCGAAACCATGTATTATTCGAAATAAAATGTTGGAGCCGATGAATTTAAATAAACGATGTCCATTTGTATAATGAAAGATACAATGCTCTAACGATGTCTAAATGTGACTTGCATATTTAAATAATGAACAATAATCAGTTGAACGATGTTGCAACGAATATACAGAATATGTTATCAAAGGCTTATTTATTTATTTTTGAAATGTCCAAGAAGATCTCAATAAACTTGAGTATAATTTTGCACACTATGATCGTATTCTTGAGTTTCCGTGATTGATATCTTGATCAATTAGCTGCAAATGCTGTTGTTTTAATGTAAGCAATGTTGCGCTTTTAATTTTAGATGTTTTATTCTCAATCTGTATAATTTTATATCATGTTATGTCTGACTCTGGATACTTTTTAGTTTAGCTTTGAACGTTCATACCGATATTAATGTAAATATGCAATGTGCAGAAATTGGTGTACAAAAAAATCAGAGAGAGTGCCGAACCTATTTCCATGTATGTTTATCCTTGCATTGTCCATTTCGCGTTGTAATAGAATCCTCATTGTTCATTTTAACTTGCGGTTCACGTGTTACATGTATCGAATTATTGTAGGAAGTGAGGATGCTAGTGCTGTTGGAAGTTTTATTCGTTCCATTCGGTATCTTAGGCTATGATATTAGGCAACACAGCATACCGACAACTTACCTTGTTGCGCTTTGCCAACACCGCCATATCATCACTTATGAGATTGTTTTCAGCTTCCACCGAACGCTGGGTCTACCTGATCCTTTATTCAAAACAAAGGTACA
This sequence comes from Mactromeris polynyma, assembly GCA_032209605.1. Classification (NCBI taxonomy): domain Eukaryota; kingdom Metazoa; phylum Mollusca; class Bivalvia; order Venerida; family Mactridae; genus Mactromeris; species Mactromeris polynyma. The sequence continues at coordinate 3,563,063 of JASFXZ010000027.1, read as the reverse complement.
AGTGATCAAACCACAGACAATCGTCTACGCAAACTGCCATCTGAGGTTTAAAGGAAGGCTTAAATTGATACAATGAACGCCCCTTTCACAAGACATTGCCTCCCTGCACCGACCTTAGGGAAACATCAGCACCAGCACTAAAGTTTGAGAACGTGTTAGAGCAAACATCTTGGAGGATGGGATGATAAGGTATTGTCGGGTGGACAATGTGTTTAAGGGCGCATCCAATAGCATACTTATCATATGAATATCCACTTCCTGTAAATAAAGAAATCCCAGCGTACACAGGGTAATATAGTCGTGTAAAACTATTCAAATATGTACATTAACATTGCGAAGTCATCATCAAAGGTTAACATAACTTTAATTCGTTCTACAGTACGCCTTACTCATATAGCCACATCATTAAGACTCATAGTACAAGTCAAATGTTCACGCACTGTGTCCATGTCCATTAACCTGTGTCCTGTTTAAGTAAATGGACGATTGCCTTTCTTTGAAAACGTAAACTAGTCAACATCCTCAATTCAAAGAAAAAATGTGTACTTCCGTGACAAAAAGTATAAATGAATTTGCGTTGCCGTCATAAATTGCTAGTCGACTGTTCTGCGACAGTTGTGACACATTAGAAACAGATTGTTTTCGAGTTCACATTCTCGCTATCGGCTATTAAAACCAACTAATTATCTACGTAAACACGTATAAGTTATTACCCATCAAACTTCATGAAACAGCTTGTGTCATCTATTAACCTTTTTGACATACTTTTAACTTCATAATGATATACGTCCAGAAACTTGTATTACTCATTCTCGATATTTGCGTTTAAACGTCATTGGCGATTTACATGAAAAATATACAAATTAAATGAAATACGTATTTTGTTGCGAGCAATAAATATGTAATACGTACACGCCCTTCATGAAGCGAGATGTAACTTACTAAATTAGTAAATGTCAGCACATGTACGTACTCTCTGTCCATGTTGCTCTGTCACCAGTATTTAAGGCCATGTATAATAAAATAACAGCAACAACTTTTTTCAGTTGCCTCTACACAAGGTTATCTATTTACTATTATGTGGTTGTTTCGCATACTGGTTTCTTCGGACTGAATTATATACAATGTATATGTTATTGTATCCGAAATGGTTAATTGCTTCTAATTCTCTCGGTAGCGCCATTGACCGATTTTTCGTGTTCCTCAAAACATGATTTTAGTTAACCTTATCTCACTATATAAATTTAATTTACACGAAATTGACGTTAGGTCGCTGTGGTGTAGTTGTTAGCATAACGGATCGGCAATCCGTAGACCCGGTTCGAATCCCGGTAGCGCCATTGACAGATGTTTGTGTTCCTCAAAACATGATCTTATATGCCTACTTAGTCCAAGGCTGTAAATCGATCGCTGTATGGTTATTATTTCTATTTATGTCTAAGTTGTATGTTAAGTTTCCTTTTACCATGCCCAGTTCTATCACTTGATATAATATTCATGTCCTTTTCCCCCTTTTTGCCTATTATTGCTAGCTTTCATGGCTTGTACGTGATGTGTTCCATCCGTTGATTCCCCCCCCCCCTTGTTGTCCCAATAAATCCTCCTTAGTTGCACTTTATGGTCGGCCAGACCCTTCCTTGTGCCCCTATTTCCATGTATGTTTATCCTTGCACATCCCCAATGCCTGATGTTTTGTGGACTGTAGTTTCTATGTAGGGAGGGGTTTTCTTGCGAAAGGGGCGTTCCCTGTAACACCTTTATTTCTCTTTTTTACGTGCTAACAAGAAAAACGCGACTTGAAGTAGTACTGTTATAAACTTAATGGAGAGTAAACAACTGTTCGTGTACTGTTTGCTTCACCGTTTACCTTATAGTTGAATTTTGTTTTCGTGGATTTATTAAACACAATTACCTCGTTAAAAATGAACTGTCATCAACAAATGTTAACCTATCATAATCAAATGACGTATTGGAGACCAATTTGGCCCAACAGTAGGACACTATATAGTATAAAAATGACCACCACTAACTATTCTACTGTCGACTTTACTACAAACTGTGAGTATTTTAATTGCGAACGGAGAACTATTACCTACAACAATAAACGATGATGATGAAGACTATTTTGGTATCAGCGGTCGTGCTAGCGTTCGTATCGTCAAGCTTGGGTGAGTGTTGTTTTATATTTTTAAATATTTTCGGAGCAGTTACTTCCTTTAGCATATACTAAACTATCATGTTGTTACATCTTATATCGGGTATAATGTTTAGGGGGAAAACAGAATTTGTTTAAGCGGAGATTAGTTCTTCGAAACAAAACATGCAAACATGTAATACCACAAGTACGGAAACGTATACTGAAATATATCAATACGTTTTTCCATGACTTAATGTACCATTTTTATAAATATATACACGCTTAACTAAAACTAACATAATTCGAAATATACGATGATTTTTTATGCCAGTATTAAAGTATGTTCCTTCTTGCTTCATACATACATGATATTGGAATGTAAAAACAAAATAAGTAGTAGGTCGATATTAACCTGCCATTTAAAAAACCGTTTCACAAAATGCATTGTTTCATTAATCGGTTCTTTAAAAGTAATATAAGTTGCTGATGTAAACATGATCTATACTACATTAATCAGACAGGAAAACTACGTAAACTTTCTTCAGTATTAATCTTATTTTAGTAAAACAATCCGGAGACATTTATACAATACACATTTATCAATTAACAAATGTGTATCACGTAATTTTATCTGAACAATATAACTAAAACATTAAATAAAATATATATGTGACAAATAAATACAAGTATTTATACAATGATCAAATACATAATGTGTATCACATAAAATGTCTTCTTTTTTGTTAAATGTACGTTTCTGTAAAAAGTAAAAGAAAATTGTTTGATATATTTCATATATGGGGGTTCAGTATTCATAATTTAATAGAAACTAAACACGGACAATAAAAATAAGTAAGTACAAATGCGAACATATAAACAGGTTTTTGCAGATAAAACATAGGGACGGTCGCTGTACGTTTCCGTACTTTGTAACACCGATATTCGCTTTTACATTATACAGTTTGTGTAACTACCTATGTAAAAGGCAGAACAACATAAGTCCAGCATTCATTTTGTTCGTAAATTCCTGTATCCTGTATGGTAAAAGAAAAAAAAGGAAGTATCTTTTAATATGGGCAGAAAATCAATATATCTACTTATCATGTAATATTAACTTTAACATGTGTATAATTATGAAATTGATACGTTATAGATCATAACATTTCATATTTTATATACGTTTCCGCAAGAAACTGATTTTATTATTGGCTATAAAATTCTTACTACATTTTTCTCATATCAAACCAATTGTCGGAGAAGTGATTTTAGAATACTGTTATTGTCTAAGGAACAAATGTATGTATAAATTGGATACGTTGATGACAAAGATGGTGAATAAACTAGAATACAAGAGAAAGTTGACTCAAGGCATCAACATCGCAGGAAAAAGTGTTTAGCAACGTGATTATTGTGAAATATTTGAAGGGAATATGTAGAAAAATAAAACAAAAGTAGCGGAATAAAACAAACTGAATTTTGCAAATATTGAACATGCAATTTTTGTGTGTAAGAAATGCACGTAAACATTATTGATGTAAATAGCAACAATGTTTATACAAAATCCGGTGTAGTTGTCATTTTATGTATGCCTTTGATGGTTTGATAGTGCGAATTGCATCCAATGCGTGCCGAAGCGCGTCCAGGTACAAGGTATTTCATTAGGTATATAAATAGCGATTTCGTTATTTCGAAGAAGAGGACGCGTAATATAGAATAGACGCTGAAAAAAAACACGTTACGTCATCAGGTGATCATTAAGACAGTCAACGGCTGGTTGGTTTTCTACCGCGGAATCTTATTGCCAATGTTTTTTCATATTTTCAGCGTACAGCAAAGTTGGATGTTATGTTGACAAAAAACAAAGAATCCTTGAAGGAAAGTTTACCCAAGCGACAGATATGACTATAGAAAAGTGTGTACAAATATGTTCACTGGAGGGAGACTACTTTGCTGGAGTGGAGGTAAGTAAATCGGAGTTGTTCCCCTTTGTATATGGAAGCTGTACAGTAATAAAATAAATCATCAACATTTTCTTTTGATTTCAGTTTATTGTGGAATCGAAAATTCTGCTTAAAATATATTACCTCAATTGTTTAGTGAAATGCAAATTTCGCAAATGAAAATGTAGTAATGTCATAACTGTCAGATATCGTCGTCTCGATACGTGTACGCTTTATAACCTCTCAAAAATACTATTACTGCTCGACTTCTTCATTTATGTTTTCTGAAAATCGGATTCATTTACAGTATGGCAGCCAATGTTACTGCGGTAAACATCTTAAACAGTATTCTCAACTTGCTGAAAATCAATGTTCAAAACCTTGTCAAGGAGACAGATCCCAGAAGTGCGGAGGAACATGGAAAATATCTGTGTACACAACAAACGGTAATTCATTGGACTGAAAACGAACAATTTCGACTAATTATGGATATTTTTTTCATCTAAAACTTCTCTGTTCTAAACCATTTAGTTCTAAAACTGTTCAGCTCTTAATCGACGTGGAGACGGCCTTAGGAACAGTAACAGTAGTACCAACAGTATGACAGCTTCTGCATTTACAAAATTATATCTACGGTCACTTGGACAAATTAAAGCAATATAATGTACAAAGTTGACAAAAGAAACGACAGTTTATTACTGTCAATTAATATCGGGAAATCGCACAGAACATTGTTTTCATAACCACGTAAAAATTCAATCGTGTGAATAACGTGTACAATTTCCTGTGATCAGTTTGATTATTACAATAGCATATGGAGCTGTCATATTTGTGTTTAATCTGTCATAGTGGCCGTATTGGTTTGTCGTGTTTTGATCGAGACCTGTTCTAATAATCTTAGAAAAAGTATATGTTTAGACGTGGGTAAATGGAAATTATTTGACTGATATATTCTTGTTGTTGATTATTGTAGATATCATAACGTTTGGTCAGCATGAAGTGTTATGTAGCTTTTGATACATTTTCAGTTAACTATCTTGGTTGCTATGAGGACAAATCAGTCAGAATTCTAGAAGATGGATTGACAACCAATAATGCTATGACAACTAAGATGTGCATACACACTTGTCAGAATAAAGGCAAACGTTTTGCCTTAACAGAGGTAAGAAATTTACTTCTTCTTTCACATTGGTTAGATATAATTTTAACTGAATTAATAAGATAGTGAATATCGTATGCTAAATACAATGTATGTTGTTGGTGGAATATTTGCCATCACATTTCGTAAATTAATAAATAAGATTTATTGTTGTTGTCTCTAATATGTACAACATTATTAATAAAGCTTATTACGAATGGTGTACAGAACAATATAGCCAATCGAGGCTATTAATTATATGTTTTTGATGTTACATTGGTTGTACTATTACGACGGGAAAATTGATAAAGGGAGGTTTTTTCCAAAGAGAGAAAGCCGATCTGCTGGAGATGTTACACTGAATATTAGCTGTTGTGCTGCTTGAAGTAATGTGCTATAAAGTAACGCTACACTCGACAACGTTTACGTGGCTGTATCTCCATTGTATCAGATCAGTGCTACTAATTAAGTATGTTACGTGCCTTCTATATATTTTGTTATAATTATTTAAGGTCTCTTACTGATGATTTCATACGTACGTTCATATTTGTGTGTACCATTTCAGTATTCGTCACAATGCTACTGTGGAAACCATCTTAAGTCTTACAGCAAGAAACCAGAAAGCGACTGTAGTTATACATGTGCAGGAAATGCCAACGAGAAGTGTGGAGGCCTTTGGCGCGGTTCACTTTATCTGATCAATTATAATGGTAGGTTCAGTAATCAGTATATGAGATGAACCAATACAATAGCAATAACATCATATATATATAAGCATACAAGGACAAAGCCTTTAATGCACGTATGATATACTTTTACAAACAATTGGTTCTGTACGTACGAAAACATCCCATAAAACAGAAGCAACCTAACATATATCAACATCAGCGTGTGTTCTTAATACAGTTCTCCTTATTATACAATTGACTATTGGTATAAAGTAAGCAGTAGTAGCAATAACAGCGATTGCAATATAACTTTTCTTACTGCTAATAAAGCTGGTAGTTATAGAGTAGTAACTATACTCCGGTTAATATGCGGGCTATCGACGGGTTGTATCTTGTGAGTGGTGAAGTTACATATATTTGTCATAGTTATCCATTTTAGTTGTTAGTTATATAAAATCATGTTTTTGAGGAACACGAAATAGGTCAACGGTGCTACCGGGATTCGAAACCAGATGGCAGACGACGAGAGTGATTTATATAATTAGTAATTATTTCACAGTAAAGAAGTTTCAACATAATCCTGGTTGTGTTAACAACTGTATTAAATTAACATATAATGAATCGCCCATGCTACAGTCTGTGGACATTTAACAACTATTCACGTATTGCTGATCTTGCTGTTAACTGCTTATATTCGTTTCAGAAATGTAATAGAAATATCAAAGAAATCCTACAAATGGAGACCAGTTCTGTGGACAGATTTACGATAGTGCAATATGGCAGACATCCAATTAAGTAATGATAAGAAAAATGTTTTAGCAGTGCTTTATGTTTAAAGCGGCAGAACGTTTGTTCTTTTTTCTGAATATCTATACGGTGTGAAGCTCGTTCAATAACAAGAATATGAAAAGTATCGTTCAATAAATTCAATATTTATACAACACTGATTTGATATGCTCTATGTATATGTGCTTTATCTGCCATGCTTTTGTGCAGTTTTGTGCAAATATCTACCGACGTGTGTTTGCCTATTTTATTAAAGAATGTACAAAACATAAAACTTCGTGTTTATTATGGTGTTAATTATTTTGTATAGTCAAGAACTTCTATTTGTGCGGAAGCATGATTTTACTTTGCGTGAAGGAAAAAGTATCTCAGACATATGTTGGATAGGTAAGATTCATATCTATTAATTGGTGGTACTTTCAAGAGAGGTTTTATTGTATTGCAGATTGGAGGCCGTAAAAGTCGCCCCGCACTTGCATTAAATGCCGTTATCATTCCATTCACCAGCGATAGCACTTATACATTCATAATACGTTTCCCTCCCCACTTACATCTGATACTTCATTTTTACTTTACACCACATAGGTTAGGCAACGACAGTCATTTTTACAATGTAATATTTAGTACGAAATTTGTGTTCATTCTTTTCCGGCGGCCTTTGTTGTTGCAGTAGATTGGGTAATTTTAAATATATTTCTATTTGCTCCTTACTTTGTAGATACAACTTCATATACATATACATTCATTACTTTCTAGCATAGCTATTTGATTGATCATATTATTTAGTTTTTAAGTTTAGTTAGTGCCGTGTGGAACGACACTCGTTGGCTAATGGTATCTTTAAACTCTCAACATGACTTTAATAAGTACAATTAAACTCTTTTTTTTGTAACTTTTTATTTTCCTACAGCATAGCAAAAAATAACATTTGCACAAATCTTATTTTTTTCTAAGTAAAATCCCATATTGAATAACCAAAAAAAAAAGAAACAAAATAATAATAGGAAAATTCAAATGTTTGGCTAAAGTACTGAGTTCGTCAACAAATATTGAAATTGTGTTGGCTTCTATTGACTACTTTAAGGCTAGAAAAAAAAGTAGAAAATAAAATTTTCTGCAAGAAACTATTGTATATCTCAATGACTTATTCTTGGCCAGGTCCTTGGTGGTCAATCCTCCAGATAGCTGCAAATCCCATCCAAGTTTTCATAAAAATGTTCAAAGAGCCTGATTGAATAGATTGACATTTTATTGTCAAAATATATGTTTTAAACTTTTCCTTAAAAGTTTCTATACTTGGAAGAGATCTATTCATTTTACTTTGGAATATATGTTGTTTTGCAACTAAAAACATGAAATTTAAAGCAGTCTGTAGTCCCATATTTCCAAGAATAGTATCACACTTAGACCAGTCTGTAAAGATATCATTAAAGTTTTGGTTTATCCAATCTTTCAGTTGGCCCCAAAAGGCGTATGTATTTCTACGCTCCGAAAATAAATGTAAAATACTCTCCGAGTGGTTATGGCAGAATGTACACTCTTCAGAAATGACTAGCCCCATTTTTGATAGAAGGCGGTTTGTACCAAGAATTATATACTGCAGCCATTGAAGTGATGAGTCTTTAGAGCAGCCAAGTGGTATTTCATAATAGAACTTCCAATTAAAGTGTTGAGATATATCAAGCTGTGTTCTCCATTTGGTCTGAGATTTTTATTCTAACATTTTGTTATTGAGTGTATCATAAATATATTGCTAAACCGCCATTATGCAAGAATATACATCAAAGTTACGTCATATCCCTGTATTTAGCCAAAGCTTTTACTCAAAATCATCAATGCTTCCACCTTGACTTCTTTGACTTTGATCTCACTGCCCCATATCAAACCTTTGACAGATTGTCATTCTTAAATTGTGTATTTTTTTACTTTTCTACTTCTTAATGGATTAAGTTACGAGTTTATTATAACCATAACATATTGATTTATCTATGTAAATTTTAAGGGTATTCCGGTTAGCCATGTGGCCCCTTTGAAAGCATTAGCCAATAAAAATATATACTTAAAGCCATTAAAAACGCAACCGAAAATTGTCTGTTTCAAAACATGACATAAAGAAGAAATAATTCTGCATTAATTCACTAACATAATTTCCTAAACTTATTCAATCATGAAATATGAATCATTGTTAAATAGATTCAATACTGTTTGAACAATATTTTAAACTTTGGTAACAGGTGGTAGCTTTTAACATCATGTACAAAATGAAGCCTAATTAAAACAGTTGCGTTTTAATGGTGTTAATATATTTCAAAAGAATCAGTTGACAGCTGCTAAGATTATCAAACTAAAACTATCTGAATGGACAAAACAACTTTATGCTTTTTTTGACGAAAATAAATAATGTACAGTATATTCACAATTATTTACAATATTTTATATTATCTTAACATGCGACAGGATTGCAAAAAAATGAACATGCTATTTAATCTTTTATAGCACTATTTCAACGTATGTCCTATAATTGCAATAATTAATCTCACAATTGTCTGCTGTTCAAGACACAACAAAATACACATAATCTGATATTACAGTCGGAGAACCATGCGACATACCGTGATTAAAGTCTTGGATGTTGTTGAAAGGGAAACTTCGTTTCTGTAGGTGTTGGTAACACTGTCTATTATGATGAGTCGCCAGGTTGAATGTTTTTATTCACACATTTGCGCCATAAAGCCACCTTACATTTTTCTTGCATCTTCAACAAAATTATTTTGTCTGTATTTTAACATTATCTGTACCTCACATACAGCCTTTTCCTGCAATAAAAGGTAAATTCATAAAATACTGCAACTTGGTAAATAGCCATACATGGCTAATGCTATTTATTAATGTAATTATCCGACAATAAATACATTTTGACTTGACTTGCCACAAACTTTCCAATAGATAATAATGAATTTTGCCTTTCATCTCAAATAATAGTTTAAAACAGGCATTCGATGTGTTGATGGTATATTATGTACAGCTGGGCTGAATAAACTATTAGTTTCTTTGGTCCTTTTGGTAATGTTTTCCCTAAATTTACAGTTCTTCCGGTTGTTTTTTTCATTTTATGTTTCTATTTTCAGTATATTGATAAATGTTCCTAACACAAATTGCTTTCACATCTCAAGTTAACTTATTAAACAATTACAATATTGAAAAAGACTCTATATTGATTCAGGACATTTATTTTACATTAATCAGTAGTAGTGTTCATTACAATATTAAAACTATTTACATTACTCAATTTGGACACACTACTGTCTTTTTTCTTTATTTGTAACATATAGCACCACATTTGTTGGGGTACCCCATAACTTATAATGACTTGAAGCAGTTCATTGCGGGTGCATTAACTACTTCTTCAGGTAAATTCTGGTATTTGAAGACATCAATTTGAAGTTGTCATGAGACAATTTTCTGAATTTAGATTCTCCATATATCTTCAGTGTTTTCCCTGGACTTTTAAAATTGAAGGTCATTGCAATTTCATATCTGAGGGTCTTTTCCAAATATTGTGATTCATACAGGAATATGCTAAATCGAGTCGACGCTTATGTACTTAATCTATGACACACTCAGTCCATGTAATTATGAAAGTGAAACTGAAAGTACATTTTCCGAAAAACGCTGTAAGGAAAACAACCTGAAATGATTTCAATCTCTGATATGTGTTCTTCTGATCAATCGATAATCATGCTTAGATGGAGGATAATTGTTTGATTCAGTGAAAAAACGAGACATATTTCACGGAGTGCGACTTCTTCAACATTTACGTCACTCAACACATGATATTTGTACGTCGTTGCTGTAGACAGACTGGAACAGTACGCGGACACTTTGTACAGCATTTTTATAAACTGTATAAACTCAGCTGTGTTTCAAACTATCTGGTCTTTGTAATTTTTCAGATACATCCTTGCTCTACATGTTATGGGAAATTGTGATTGTACACAACCAACTGCGTATGCGCATATTGGCACCGCACGTGCTACCGTCACGGCGAAAATAGTTCGTGTTATTTAACCAGTACGCGGACACCAACATACACTTAAAGAAAACCCCTAATGAGGAATCATTTTCAGAGAAATTCCTTTGATGGTAAAGAGTGGTGTGTTTTTAATAGCTTTCAAGTCTGTTTGAATGTTTAGGCATTCTTAATATGTTTTTTGTCGTACACTCTTGTGTTAGCTGCCGTGATCCTTTCTTTAACGCGCGGACCTGATAAAGAGCATAGCCAAGTGCGCGATTTATAAGTTAACAAAACATTTTCGTCGAATGTTTTGGCACTGATATTGACACGACGTAATACCTAACGTGATTTAATCAATGAATATGTGAAAGAATGTTTGAGCTAAGCTTCGCATTCAAATCCTTACCTGTAGGACAAGTTAATAGCCTAAGGTTTTTTCTGCTTATGTTTATGCCCTGTACAAGTATTACTAGTATTTTTGGCATAAATATTAACGAAGCTTTTAATCGAAGTGAGTTAGCATATGTAAAGATCTGTTGCAAGGTATGTGATAGGTGTGAGACGCAGTATCCGAACAGTCGTTACTGTGCATCACTGCTGACGCAATGTACATAGCAATGAATAAATAACTCGAGTATGAATGAATAGACACATAAAAGGTGCACAGACATTCAAAAAGCACATGAAACATGCACGCATGCACCTTATTCAAAAGCAAAATATACTCATAATAATTTTACATATGAAACATGTAACATAACTGCTATAATCGCTAATAAAAGTATTTTACTAAGTTATATGGAGGGGATTTCTGGAACTCGTCCAGGTCAGATCGAATATGTTTCCTGTTATCATTTCGTTCTCGAATGCATAAAATACAACGTACTACGTGAACTATATATAAGTACATTTTATTGGATAAGACCTAATGTTCAAACTGAAATTACCTTTTGAAAACAAAAATGCAAATGTTATTCAAAACCTAAGCGTTTTCATATTCAAAGCATTTAAAAATAAACAAAATGATCTGTAGTCGAGTATGTAAAACTATTCATAATTTATATGTTTATAAATGCGTAAGAGTTTTATTATTAAATCTATTGTTCATGGAACACTGTACTTAAACATATAATTACTTGTTATCAAAATAATGTTTTTGTCTTATTATACCATCTTTATTCAATGTTCTCATATCTTCATTTTGAAAAAAGGGGAAAATACTATTGTATTAACATTCAAATGTCAACTTCTCTTTCATATGTTTGTATTTATTTAATGAGACGTGTCATTTTCTTTATGAAACACATTTATATTGTACTGTTATATATATAACTATATGTGTACCGTGATAGCATCTATTCCCTTAATATATTGTTTACCTTTCAATGTTCAAATATTTAATTTCAAGCCACAGACGGCTTTGTATTTCGTTATACATATGATAGCTTGGGATATGACGGATTCTTATTTTCTTCAGACATTTGTTTTCCTTACAATGGTCGAATATTTCATTTCGTTGAGAATACCAGTACAACTATCATTATTCACCTGCTAAGTTATATAGCCCTTAAAATAATTATATATTAAATCATTAACCCCACTTTCTCCGTTGAAACTAACCCCATCCCACCGTCCTTACCCCCGTTTTAGAGTATTGGCCTCTTCACATATTTACAAACTAAATATACAAAAATAAAACGAAGCTTTCGATCATATTCTTTTACTTTTATTTGAGAAGTATTGTTTGCTGTATGATATGTATAACATTGTATTGATATACTTTGATGTTTTCACATTTGCTACTATGTTGTGTATTGATATGTTTCTATCTCACGGGCCTCCGGCCTACAGATATATTGAACAAATAAAAATAGAAACGTACATATAATACTAAGCTGATTTCCGAATTAATTAAATTTCAATTTACTCCTGATACAGATTACAATCAAGACCACTTTCAAAGCCATACTGTGTAGATTGTATCATCATTTACAAGTTGGTGCGAGTTATCTACAGGATACACGCATATTTATCAGAGTGAATTGATCAAAGCATTCAAGTATTTACTATTTATATGTGATTTATTACCTACAAGAATCCGGGTTGACTGAGATTTTTGTCATATCACTTAACCCATTTCATTACTATCTCTTGACAGTACTTAGAAATACTTATTTCTAGAGAGGCCAAAGTTGGTGCTAGTTATCTACAGGATACACGCATGCTTATCAAAGTGAATTTATCAAAGCATTCAAGTATTTACTATTTATATGTAATTTATCACCTACAAGAATCCGGGTTGACTGAGATGTTTGTCCTATTACTTAATAGCTTTCATGACTATCTCTTGACAGTACCTAGAAAGATTTGTTTCTAGATAAGCCAAAGTCATAATCTAAAATCAATTGTAAATGTCAAATAGAGGTTAAGATTTAAACCTTATGCTCGACTTCATCATTCACTTTTTATCTATATATACTGTTTTACCACAACACTATATAGACGGCCCGTAAAATTGAACTCCTAGATCAGCCACTTTATGTTTATTAAAGATGCATTTGGTCCATCTGAACGTAATATATTAGAACTTGCCGTATTTCCTGTATAGTTGCTAATTAGTTAAGGAATCTTTAACATTAACAATTGTAGTGTTATTCCAATTCAAGTAAAGTATTTTATCATTAGTTATGCAATGTCATATTTCATGTCTTAATTATACATTGTAGAAATGAAAATATACGGCTTACTTAGGGAAAACAAAAATATATAATTCTATATTATTACTATTATCTACATGTTTCTGCAATAGAACTATTACAGTTCGATCAATATGTGTATAAATGCTGAATGAGAAACTTACGCAATTATATAAATACAAATGTAGACATGTTTACACATACATCACAAGCATGTGTAATTGTCGAAAGAGAACTAACCGCACACCATATAAAATATGGTCATATTTCGGTGGGATTTAATGGGTGGGATACACCACAGGACTAGTCAAGGCAGCTGGCAACAATAGACCGAAGGGGGGGGGGGCATAACATCAACACAATATCAAGTAAAATAATTACACATTGGGAAAGAAAATTTAAACATACATTTAAAACACATACAGCGATTTACAGCATTGGAACTGTCAGTAAAAAATGAGGGATTTAAATCGAAACTATCTATCCTCACAGTTAAACGCTATATTGTAATTGTTTTCCAATACATACACATAAATTGACAGTAAGTAATTATTAAAAGTAATTAATCATTACCTACCTAACAACATACAGACTGTGTATCAGCATGAATGAACAATCAGCCTTATACTGACCTTGCTCTCAGTAACTAACCAATGACATAATGCTAATGTTCTACTAAAAAGGGCCCAATTAAGTTGTTTTTCCTGGATGGAGAGGGGCACTAAGCTCTACGTGCACAGCTTCATAGGCTGATATATATTAATACAGTCGCATAACTGCTGTATAAGCACTTCATGCGATACAAAGTCAAAATGATATAATAACCGGTAATTTTGTTTTCCCTGAGTGGAGAGGGACGCATATGTACCAGATGCACACTTGTGCACGCTAACATAAATTGCTATATACATGTAGTCTGAAGACTGTATGGCCAACAGTCAGGAGACAAGAGATAGGGTAATTTAGTCGTGCGAAACTATTCAAATATGTACATAAATATTCCGAAGTCATCATCAAGGGTTACAATAACTTTAATTCTTTATACAGTACGCCTTACTCGTATAGCTACATCATAAAGATTTATTGTACAAGTCAAATGTTCACGCACTGTGTCCATATACCTTAACCATATCCCTTATGTCTTTTTTAAGAAATTATATATACGTATATGTAAAGATTAAAATATATATGTATTTTTTTACTATGTAACACCTACAGTATGAAAATTTATCGATTGATAACTAAAATATATTATTATTTTACATTGCTACATTTCTTTCGATATCATATACCTGATTGTATTATCAAAACAATTATACTTATTTGTGATTTGCATTATGTTTTGTTCACAATGTTGTTGTTTTTTCCTGTGTTGACATTATCATAACATGTACGTTATATATATTACATGTACATATATTATACATAATATGTTGTCTTGGGCTGGTGGCCTATAACAAATAAACTATTGAATTGAATTGAATATGTCACACTTTCATGGTAATAATATCTTCTTCTTACATTTATATAACACATGTTCTTTTGATTACAAATGTTATATACGCAGTGATTAGATGTCAGACATTTGTATTCCAAATCTGTGTAGGTCTGTGAAGTTGGCTGTTAGTTGTTATTTCAGATGTTCGTTCCAGAATTCACAGTTGTTAGTTGTTAGTTCAGATGTTTATTAAAAAATGCACAGCCATAATTTAGATGTGAGTTCGGATATGATGGAACGAATGCACAGGTATTAGTTGTTAGTTCAGATGTTTCTTCGGATATGATAGGGCGAAAAAAATAGCTATAAGTTGTAAGTTCAGATGTTTATTCGAAAATGCATAGCCAGAAGTTAGATGCGAGTTCGGATATGATGGAGCGAATACACAGCTTTTAGTTTTTAGTTCAGATGTTTATTCGAAAATGCATACTTAGATGTGAGGTGTAAGTGCGTATATGATGTAGCAAATGCGCAGCTCTTAGTTGCTAGTTCAGATGTTAATTCGTAAATGCATACATGAATAAGTGTTCATGTTTCGAAAATTTGGTACGACACAAGCGTTTATTGACCGGAATCTAAATGATCATCCCTTTTTATGCAAAGTGAAACCGTCGGCAAATTAGCATAAGTAAATATTATTAATTCTATAAAGTGCTGTTTGATTGACCGCGAACAGGTGTATGAACTTTCAGTACCGATCTATGTCAATTTAAGAAATGAAATGCTCTCGTGGGTAAAACATTGACAAAACGTCATTTGTTGGATCAGTCCATATCAAAGTGCAGGTTAGTTCCATGATCATAAGCATACAGACTCATTTTCTGACTTTGAAAAAGAGCATATAAATGCGCATATATATCAAATCAGCGTGTTTATACATAGCGTAATGGATACGCATCAGAATCTCCACGCAGTCTATCTGGGTTCGAACCCTGACATTCACTCTTTTCATGAATTAATTGTAGCGCGAATATATTTTGCTTTTCACGAAATATGTGTGGGTGTATTGCAGCAAACTAGATAAATATGTGTAAACTATTTTGGCAGAAAAGATTGAAAAGCGTTTCGTGTTGTCGCAGCAAGACAGAGACATTCTTTCAAAAGTTCACGACTTCTGTATACAAGAGGCTACTTTGAAGCAGCCTGTGATTCCATTGTCTTGCCCAAGAACAATAGCTACAATGACTGGGCTGTCGCGAATTAAAAGGATGGCAGTGAAAAAGTTTCAAGAAAACAAGACGTTACAAGTAACATAGCACTGGATAGCATTGATCTCGCTGTGGTTCGCAAGACAGTACATGGTATGATTTCAAACAAGATTCATCAGCCTTTTTTAAATAAGCCCAGCACACATACACTGCTGATGCGCCATGCTAAACGGTACATACTTAAAGCATTTTGTTCCATATTGCTATGCTTCTATTATTGTTTTAATTGTTCAAAATAAATACATATATCATGATAACAAAGAACATATAATGAATGGAAATAAAATACATGTATAACTTTAATTTACCTATAGAAGGGTGAATTAAGAAAAAATATTTTCTGGAAGTATAAAATATTTTATCACTGTGAATAAAAATACAACATACGAGTATATGTTGCCTCGAACCAGAACCTCTGGATTGCTAAGTGACTACTTACCTAATTGAGCTGCAGAGGCACACGTAGGTAATGTTTCGAAAATTTCGTGCGACACAAGCTTTTATTGACCGAAACTCTAAATGATCACCCCTTTATATGCAAAGTGAACCCGTCGGCTAATAAATATTATTGTGCCATTAGCTCTTGGCCCTATTAAAGTACTGTTTTAAACTTAATAGAGTAAAACAACTGTTTGTGTCCTGCTTGCTTCACCTTTTATCTTACGGTTGAAATTTGTTTTCGTGGAATAAATGATAACATTTTTGTCGTTAAAAACCAAACGGTCATCAAAAATGTTAAAGTTATACTATGCTCATTATTAACCAATCAGACACCAGCTTGTTCCAACAACAGGATACAACATAGTATAAAAAGGACCACCACCAACTATTCGACTGTCGATTTTACTGCAAACTGTGAGTATTTTAATTGCGAACGGTGAACTACAACAATAAACGATGATGATGAAGACAATTTTGGTTTGGGTGGTCGTGCTAGCGTTCGTATCGTCAAGCTGGGGTGAGTGTTTTTTTTATTTTTTTAAATATTCTCGGGGCAGTTACTTCCATTGGCATCTAATGAACTATCAAGCTGTAAAATCTTATATCGGTTATAATGTTTAGGGGGAAAACAGAACTTTTCTTAGCGGAGATAAGTTCTTCGCAACAAAACATGCAAATATGTTATACCACATTTAGTACGGAGACGTTTACTACAATATATCAACTCATTTTTCCAAGACTTTTAATGAACCAATTTATAAATTTAAGCACGCTTAATCAAAACTTACATGATAAAAATATATATTGATTTTTTATGCCAGTATAAAAGTATGTTCTTTCTTGCTTCATACATACATGATATTGGAAGGTACAGTCAAAATAAATAGAAGGTCGATATTCATCTGCCATTTAAAAAGACACTTTCACAAAATGCATTATTTCATCAATCGGTTCTTTTAAAGTAATATAAGTTGCTGATGTAAACCATGATCTATACTGCATCATTCAGACAAGAACATACATATTCATGTTATTTTAGTAAACCAAACATACATTTATACAATAAACATATATAAATAAACAAATGCGTATCACTTAATGGTATCTAAACAATATAACTTTAGCATTAAATAATAAACATATGTGTCAAATGTGGGCTGCCGTTGACGTAACCGCCGTCCAAGGTAATACCAGGCGTGTTCAATCGGATTGCAGTCCGGAGACGTTAAAGTAACGTATATATATATGAAAATCCGTACGAAGGTATTGGTGAAACGCTCGTAAAACGTTCGTATGAACTTCGTACGAAGCCTTTCGTGGGACTACGAAGTTAAGTGAAACGGGCCACAGGCTCGGTGATCATTTAAAGCGTCGTCGGCTTGTTGGTTTTTGTACGGCGGAATCTTATTTCCAATATTCATTATATTTACAGCATACAGCAAAGTAGGATGTTTTGTTGACAAACGCCAAAGAATTCTTGAAGGAAAGTTTACCCATACGACAGATATGACTATAGAAAAGTGTGTACAAATATGTTCACTGGAGGGAGACTACTTTGCTGGAGTGGAAGTAAGTAAATCGGAGTTATTTCCCTTGGGTTATGATAGTTGTATAGTAATAAAATAAATCATAAACATTTTCTTTTGATTTCAGTATATTGTGGAATCGAAAATTCTGCTTAAATATATATTACTTCAATTGTGTAGTGAAATGCAAATTTCGCAAATAAAAATGAAGTAATGTCATAACTGTCAGATATCGTCGCCTCGATACACGATTTAAAATCTTCTAAAACCATTTCCTGCTCGTCTTCTTCATTTACATTTTCTTAAAATCTGATTATTTTTCAGTATGCCAGCCAATGTTTCTGCGGTAAAAATCTGAAACAGTATTCTCAAGTTGCTGAAAGTGAATGTTCATATGATTGTAAAGGAGACAGTTCCCAGAAGTGCGGTGGATTTTGGAGAATTTCTGTGTACACAACAAACGGTAATTCATTCGACTGAAAAAAACTATTTCGACTAAATATGGCTAATTTATTGATCTAATACTTCTCAGTTCTAAACGTTACTGCATATACAAAATTATATCTAAGATCACTTAGACAAGTAAAGCAACATAACGATGGTTGGTTACCACGTAAAACATCAATCAGTTGAATATCGTTTACAACTTCCTGTGATCAGTATGATTATTGAAATAGCATATGGTGCTGTCATATCTTTGTTTAGGCTGTCATAACGGCGGTCTTGTATTGTCGATGTTTGATCGATACCTGTTTATACGTCGTTATAATCTTAAAACAAGTATATGTTAATACGTGGGTTGATACAATTTATTTGACTAATATTTTCTACTGATTATTGTAGATATTGCTGTCGATATGATTACGTTTTACACAAGAAGTTTTTGATACATTTTCAGTTAACTATCTTGGTTGCTATGAGGACAAATCAGTCAGAATTCTAGAAGATAGATTGACAACAAATAGTGCTATGACAACTAAGATGTGCATACAAACTTGTCAGAATAAAGGCAAACGTTTTGCCTTAACAGAGGTAAGAAATTTACTTTTTTTTCAAATTGTTAGATATAATTTTATCTCGGAATTAATAATAAAATGCGACTTCTCCAGATCATCGCCCATCGGGGATGCAAACTTTGGTTATTGTTGAGAAATTGTTGCTGTTACATTGGTGGTACTATTACGACGGGAGAGGGGTGAATATTAGGACAATAATGTGCTACAATGTATCTGCTGGAGAGGTTACATTGAATATTAGGGCAATAATGTGCTATAATGTATCAGTACACTATACAACGTTTACGTGGTTGTATCTTAGTTTACCAGATCAGTGTTACTGTTGACTAAAGTAGGTTACGTGCCTTCTATATATTTTGTTATAATTATTTAAACTTCTCTTATTGGTGATTTCATATGTACGTTCATATTTGTGTGTACCATTTTAGTATTCGTCACAATGCATCTGTGGAAACCATCTTAAGCCTTACACCAAGAAACCAGAAAGCCAATGTAGTTATAAATGTGCTGGAAATGCCAACGAGAAGTGTGGAGGCTTTTGGCGCGGTTCACTTTATCTGATCAATTATAATGGTAGGTTCAGTAATCCGTATATGAGGTGAACCATGATGAATACAATATCAATAGCAACGTAAATATTACCATATAAGCTTTTAATGCATGTATGGTGTACTTTTACAAACACTTGCTAATGTACGTCATAAAACATAACCAACCTATTAAATATCAACATCAGCGTGTGTTTCTTACTATAATTTTCCTAATTATATCATTGACTATTGGTATAAAGTAAGCAGTAGTAGCAGTAACAGCAATTGCAATAAAACTGTCCTTACTGCTAATAAAGCTGGTAGTAATAGAGTAGTATCTATACTCCGGTTAATATGCGGGCTATCATCGGGTTATATCTTGTAAGTGGTGAAGTTAAATATCCCATTTGTCATAGTTATCCATTGTAGTTGTTAGTTATATAAAATCATGTTTTGAGGAACACGAAACATCGGTCAATGGTGCTACCGGGATTCGAACCCAGATGGCAGACGACGAGAGTGATTTATATAATTAGTCATTATTTCACAGTAAAGAAGTTTAAACGTAATCCTGGTTATGTATCAAATTAACATATAATGAATCGCTCATGATACAGTCTGTGGACATTTAACAAGTATTCACGTATGGCTGATCTTGCTGTTAACTGCTTTATATTCTTTTCAGAAATGTAATAGAAATATCAAAGACATTCTACAAAATTTATGGAGACCAGTTCTGTGGACAGATGTACGATAGTGCAATATGGCAGACATCCAATTAAGTAATAATAAGAAAAATGTCTTTAGCATATCTTTATTTTTAAAGCGGCAGAACGTTTGCTCTTTTTTCTGATTTTCTATACGGTATTAAACTCGTTGAATAACAAGAATATGAAAAATATCGTTCAATAAATTCAATATTTATACAATACTGATTTGATATGCTCTATGTATATGTGCTTTATCTCCCCATGCTTTTGTGCTATTTTGTGCAAATATCTACAGACGTGTACTTGCCGATTTTATTAAAGAATGTACAAAACATAAAATATTGTGTTTGTTGTGGTGTTAATTAATATGCCCCCATCTTACGTTGGTCAGTCTTAATGTCTGACTGTCGTCGGTAGAACTCTTTGTTGTAGATAAATAACTTATCGAATCTTTTACTGTAGCTACTAATGTTCTAAAACAAACTTAAACTAGTTTTGACAAATTTCTATCACATATAAAAAGAGATGTGATAGACAGACAGGTTCTAATTGACAATAAATAACTTGGCGTAATGTGACATAATTGTGACACCTGTTAACGGCATACTTGACTAGAAAATCAATGGTCATCACGTTTAAGAAACTAGTTAAATACACATTTACCATTTGATAAACTAGGTAAGTTTCGTAATACACGAAAAATGTCTTACCCACTTAATTGGAGACATATTCAGCCCTACATAAGATAATTGAAAAATGCGTGCTAGGTTATTGTGATGAAACAATCAAGATGTAATGATTATACCCACTGTTTCTACGGTATGATAACAATTTCTATTTTTTTGGAATTGTGATACCAAAAAGCGAATACATTATAAAGTGTCACTACTTTATGAAGACATTGTGTTTACTAGATTATTCGAGATAATAAAAACTCTTAGAAAAGAATGAAATCATGTCCCTGAATATGATCGCCATTTTGTGTAGTAAAGACTTCCATTTGTGCGCAAGCATGATTTTACTATGCGTGAAGGAAAAGTACCTCAGACATATGTTGAATATACAAGAATCATATCTATTCATTGGTGGTACTTTCAAGAGAGATTTTATTGTTTCACAGAGTGGTGGCCGTAAAAAGTCGCCCCGCACTTGCATTAAATGCTGTTATCATATCATCCATCAGGGATAGTACTTATACATTCATAATACTTTCCCTCCCCACTCACATCTGTTACTATATTATATATACCACATTGAAGGTTATGCAACGGCAGTCATTTTACACTAATATTTAGTTACAATTTCGTGTTCATTCTTTTCCGGCGGCCTATGTTGTTGCAGTAGATTTTAAACTATATAATTCTGTTTGCTCCTTAACTTTGGAGATATATCTTTATATATATATAAATTCATTCCTTTCTAGCATAGCTATTTGATTGATCATATTATTTAGTTTTTAGGTTAAGTAGTTTGTGCCGTGTGGAACGACACTCCTTGGCTAATGGTCGTTCTTTGAAACCTCTAAATATTATTTCATCATCGTCTAACTATACAAAAGGGTTACAGACTAATTTTTTCAAGAACTTGTTAAAAAAGTTCATTGCCACGTCTGGGATCGCCAGTGCTTCGCAAATATGGTGCGTCGAATTGAGGATATACAAAGAAACTTAGGACCTATCCTGTTATCTCTAAGTGCAGGTCTAAGTGGTGTGTTAGTTGTAAGTATTTGGTTTGTAAAAATACTACTACTTCAAATGTAAATAGTAGAAACTTTAACGTTAATAATAAAACTGATATTACATGTAAAAATAACGATATGGTTATTAACTTACTTGAACTTAACCTAACTGCGGTTTACAATGCGTTGGTCAGGCTGGTCGACAAATTTAAACACGTTCAAGGGGACATATATATGTATATACAAAATACGATATAATAAGAAATATAAGAACTTTATTTATAGACATATTAAAATCTCTGGACACTCACTTAGCAATGTTACATTCAACCACTGGAACAAATAATATACAAAGACAACGAAACAGTTTCACAGAAATAGAACACGATATTTAATAGAGTTGGAGTGGATTAAGAAGTTACAATCACCATTTCCACTGGACCTGAATGGCAATATTTATGAACAATGTAAAATTTCTCAAAATTTAAATATAGATATATTTTGACTGTCACAAACACGAACACGCCACAGAAGATCACATGTTACTCGAATTAATAGAAATATTAAACGAAAAAGAAGACATGATTTGACTATTTTTGAAATAAATACTATCTATTCCCTCCCTTAATAAACTGGATGATGTTGCGGATGAGAGCTTCACAAGATCATACTATCTTTATGACACAGCTACTTTAATTCAATCTGATACACGTCATTTCTTACGACCTCACATAGATAATGATAAAGATCAAGTGAGACATTTTTTTCAAACTATCTTTTATCAATAAGGGCATTTATTTTATTGATATACAAAGCATATTAAGGCATAACACTGTAAAATCTTTAATTCCTATATACTCTAAACGTTCAGAACTACCTATTATCTCTTATATATACAATTAACCTATACGCAATACAGTCTTTAACTATAATAATATTATCTCTGATAACAATTTTGGTCAATATGGAAGGAATTCTGGAGACTGTTCAAAATAAAATAAATATCTATATAAACCTTCAAGACAACCTTCACATGCAACCTGAAAATAATATCTGATAAAAGGGTTAGAAATTTAATTTCTAAGGGTCCCAAATATAGATACCCTAACAAGATAGATTTTTACAAATGTAAAGAACATTGACTCTCTTAACTGTTACGCAAATAAATGTGTATTATTGGTTGCCGATTAGGTAGGATCTTTAGAATAGACACAGAGTACCACACAACTTACTCACGTGCTTTTCGTTTTTCCGAGGTTTTATTAGTTTAAACCTAAAACTCAATACAGATTTTATGAAAATGTATGTTATTTAGGTATTTCAGCACAAAAAAACAAAAATTGTACGAACAAAATATTTATGAGTACACTGTCATTATTTCAAATAAATTTCAGGAATCTGCGAAAGTTCTTGATGCTCCGCCATTTTTATGGAACGCCTAATCTACATAAACTCAAATATTTGAAGAGCTCTTCAAATAATTTGGAGAGCTATCCAGTTTAATTGAAGAGAGCTCCAATAGCATTAATGATAGCATCAATTAAATAAGAACTCTCTCCAAATCATTTGGAAAGCTCTACAATTCAATTGCTGACATCTCCAAATCTAATTTCTATTGTGTTGTTTCAAAATCTAGCGGATTTGATGCTCTCAACAATATAATGAAAAAGCTCATAAACAGAATTAGAGCAATTTTCAAATAAATTACGGATAAGTACGGTTTTGTTACTATTGGAGCTATCTACAAATCATTTGTTGCTCTTGCATTATTTGAAATAGAGCTCTCTTCAACTGATTTGATTACCAATGCTGTGGAAAGGAGTTCATCACCAAATCAAAATTTCAGAAATCATTGGTATGGAGCATGTTCTTCATGTGATAATTCATGTTCATATATCCCCGACCTGCTGCTGAAAGCATTACCACAATGGCGACACATCTAAATTGTTTCTCAAATTCCTGATATTTAGTTGACATAATGTATATTCGTATATTAATATGTTAATACTCGATGATTAAGATAATTTCAAGATCAGTCTCAGTCCTCATTGGACAATACGCTGGATTTACCGAAATGTCCATCCTTCGACAGAACCCCTTTTGTCCCCTTTCGCATGTCGTGTTATATAACTTGACATTTGTCTGTTTATTAATGAATGTTGTTGTCCTTGTTCTGTATTGTGTAACTGTATGGTTTTGATTGATTGATTGATTGATTGATTGATTGATTGATTGATTGATTGAT